>OZ010646.1:24965462-25005365 GCA_963932195.1 Empis livida
CTAAATTTTTTTTTTTTTTAAATCACTACATTTTTATTGAATCTATCTTTTCAGAACTAACAATATGTTTTCAAATCTTACAAGCTAATTAAAAATATCTTTAACCATTGCTAAGATATACTTTAGTTTCAAATTTTAAATATACAAGTATTTTACTTGATAATTACTGTTTTCATATAAAAATTAAACTAGTTGAATTATATCTTTTTTTTTTTAGCCGTCGATGACCACTATTTTGTAGCAATTTCCTTGCGAGACTGTTTGGATGAAATCTTAGTTTAGATATGTAATTTTTCCCTAATTTTTTTACTTCTTCATGCACTGTAGATATTTTTAAATCTTTATGAATGTTTGCATTTTTCATGTACCATGGTGCTCCACATATTGTTCGTAGAATTTTGGACTGCGATCTTTGAAGTTTTTCAATGTTAGATGGTGCTGCTGTACCCCATAGTTGGATACCATATGACCAAATCGGTTTAATAATCGCTTTATATAATAGCACTTTATATGTGAGATCCAGCTTAGATTTTTTGTTCAGAAGCCAGTTCATGCTACTAGCTTTTATCTTGATTTGTGCAACTTTGGCATTTATGTGCTCTTTCCATGTAAGTCTGCGATCAAGGTGAATTCCGAGATATTTTGCACTATTATCTTGCGAGATTGTTTGATTATTTATTTTTAAAGCAGGACATGTTTCCTTCCTCAGTGTAAAAGTTACTTGTGTGCACTTAGTTTCGTTAATTTTTATCCTCCAGAGCGTTAACCAGCTTTCTATATCTTTTATATGCTCAGACAGGCGCTTTGCTGCAGTTTTAGGGCAGGCGTGAGCACTTAATATGGCCGTATCATCAGCAAATGTTGAGGTTAGTGTTTTATTATGAATCGGTAAATCTGCTGTGTATATGAGGTATAATAGTGGCCCTAGAACACTACCTTGAGGAACTCCTGCCTGAATTGTGCATTCATGTGATGTGTAGCTTTTGTAGTTTACTACGAATTTTCTATTTAACAAGTAATTTTGTAGCAGAACGTGTACATTCGCTGGCAGTAATTGTTTTATTTTAAATATCAGGCCTTCGTGCCATACCTTATCGAACGCTTGTGAAACATCCAGGAATACAGCTGTACAATATTGTTTTTCTTCGAAGGATTTTCTTATCATATTAACGATTCTATGTGTTTGTTCGATCGTGACATGCTTCGCTCTGAAACCAAATTGATGCTTAGGAATAATGTTTTTTTGTTCAATTATTGGCAAAATTTTATTTGTTAGAAGCTTCTCGAATAGTTTAGACAGTGTAGGAAGTAGGCTAATCGGTCTGTATGATGATACTTTAGTATTGTCTTTACCTGTTTTTGGTATCATAGTTATTTTAGACAGTTTCCAGACTGTAGGATAGTGGCCAGTGCGTAATATTCCATTGTAAATATGTAATAGTTGTGTAACTGCAATTTTTGGTAGTTCTATAATCATTTTCGCAGTGGTTAAGTCGTGTCCAGGTGCTTTTCTTGGATTTAGGTTATTTTTTATGGTTGAAATTATTTCCTTCATTTTTAGTTTCAGTGGTGGTACGTTTATCTGGCTACTGGGGATTGTTGGCAATTGATTTACAACTGTTGGTATATTAGGAGTAAAAACATCTTTCAAGTGTTCAGCAAAAGCATTTCCTTTCTCATGGTCACTTCTTGCCCAGTTTCCATCTGAAAGTCGGATTCTCTTTGTACTGGACGCTTTAAGCTTTTGGTTGCTCGCCATAAGGAGTAATCTGAAATATTTGTTGGTGTTAAGTTTTCTAGGTATTGTTGAAATTCTGCAGTGTTGTTATCTTTAAGCGCTTTTCTAAGTTTTCTGTTGCAATTTATTAGTTCGTTATGTATGTTTGGAGATCTAGATTTCTGCCATTGCCTTCTTAATCTTCTTTTTTGCTGGAATAATATATTTATATCCTTTGGGCAACGTTCTATTCGCTTTTGGATTTTATTTTGCTTTGGAGTTGATATTTTCGCAGCTTCAATTATCATCTGAGAAAGTTTATGAATTGCTGATTCAACTTCTTAGTTGTCTTTTAGAGAAATGTTTGGTGTTATATGTGAACTAATATATTTTCGATACATGAGCCAGTTTGTGTTTTTATTTGAGAGCTTTTTTGAAGATTCTTCAGCACATGTATAATAGCATTTAATGCTGATTATACTAGGCGTGTGATCCGATGAAAGTTCAAGCGAGGATTCTGCACTTAACTGGTTTCTTTTTAGATTCTTGGTGACTCCAAAATCAATCAAATCAGGTATTTTATGTCGGTCAGTAGGCCAGTTTGTTGGTTGTCCAGTAGATATTATATCAAGGTTGTTATTAGTAATTGCTGACCAAAGTTTTCTGCCTTTTGGTTTTATTAGTCTGGAACCCCAATGCACATGCTTGGCATTAAAATCTCCAGCTGTCAAAAATTTGGAGCCAAGTGTGTCAAAGAAAGTTTTAAATTGATTTTCTGTGATATTATATCTTGGTGGACAATAGATCGCTGAGATTGTTAAATTATCTATATATTCTTCCAATCGGATAGATGTTGCCTGTATATAATCTTTGCTGTATTCTTCTAGCACATAATGTTTTATTCTATTTTTTATTAGAATCCCAGAACCGCCACATGCTTTGTTTCCAGGGTGTTTTGTATCATAGAATTTGTAATTGTGGATTTTGAATCAGTTTTTCTGAGTCATATGAGTTTCAGATATTAACATTATATCTGTATCGTTCTTTGTCAAAAAATTTGTGAATTCAAGTTTGTGTTGGCTTAAGCCGTTAGCATTCCAATAACATAGTCTGATAGAAGTCATGGTTTAGATAAAATGGTTTGAAGCATCAGTGTTTGATTTCGCATAATTTCCTGCATCATATTTTGCATTGTGGACATGAACTGATTCATATTATTAACGATATTTTCTAGTAACTTTTCTAAGGTTTTTGCATGTGGATCACTTTGTACTTGGGTTGGTAGAATATTTTTTACTGCATCAGCATAGGTTGCGCCTTTTACCGAACTATTAGCTACGTAGGTGACGGCATGGTTAACATTTATATTTTTCCTTAGATTTATAAGCTGCTGTGGGTCTTTGTTTTTAATATAAACATTTACAGGGCAACCTCTATAATTTGCTGTGTGGTTTCCGCTGCAATTACTACACTTTTTAGCACTTATATCTCCTTTTTTTTGGGGCACGTGAATGTTGTATGACGGTCTCTGCAGATAACGCAAATACTTGGTAACGTGCAGTAAGTTTTAGTGTGTCTGAACTCCTGACAGTTTAGACATTGGACAGTACCTTGCTTTTTATGTGGTTCTTCAACTGTAATTTTGCGATGTAAAATGTACTTGAGATTATAGACTGGGTGGAATTCACCTTTCTTTAATTTTTTTAAACTCGGTTCTAGTTCAACACGATGAATTGGCTGTGGGATCTTATGTTTGTTAATAATATTATATACCGATTTAACAAGCAAACCTTTTTCTTCCATGGCTGCTTTAATTTCCGAAGGTGACACGTTGTGATCAATACCTTTGAGTATGACAGATATACCTCTACTGCTTTTTAATTGATAAGTGTAATAATTTTTACATTTGTTGTTTAGCTGGTTAATTACTTTGCGATAATTGTTTTCATTATATATTTGATTTCTGGTTTCTTTGATACCTTTCAGTATGGATGTTACGTGAAAATTGTTGTCACCGATTAATTGTTTTAATTCTTTAATTAGGGTTGGGCTTGTTTCCTCTCTCAAATAAATTGGTGGTGGCTTTGGTGACTTATTGTCTATATTGTTATCATCGTCTGTGGCTGTTTGTTCAGACAATAATTCAAAATGATTTTCAGTTTTTTGGTTTTACCTGTATATCTTTTGATATTTTTGCAGTACTGGCTAATTTAGCTGATTTCGGACTTCGTTTGCGTTTTACTACTGTAATCTATCTATCTAAACCAGTCTGTACCACTGGTGATGCTGAATTAATTATGTTTTCAATATTACTTACTTCCATATTATTTACTGTAGGCTGCGCGAAAGTTGAGGTAGACGCTGACGTTTCTGGCACTGTTGTGATTTGTATGTTATTGCTGGTTGCTGTTGGTGGTGGTGTACGATGCATGTTGTTTATGTTTTACTACTGGAGGCAATAAAATTTAAGTATTGGCCACACTAGGTTTATCGTCAGTGTCATAACTAACTGACGGACAATAATTATTATTTTAATCCGCAATCCAAGTGTAATTATAATTAACAGTAGCACTTTTATATTTTTCTTTAATTGATTTTATTTTAAAATTTTCGGTTTTAACTTTTAACACTTTGAATAATAACTTTTCCGATTTTAAATAACAACCTTTCACGACAAGAGTCAAATGAAGAAAGACAACTAAATAACGAAAAAAAACATAACTAAATAACGAAAAAAAACATAAAAGTATCTGAAATATTTGAGCTTTCTGTTTTTGTCCATATTTCGCAACAAAATAACGAAAAAAAACAAAGAAGTTCTAAAATATTTAAGTTTTCTGTTTTTCTCCATATTTGACAACAAAATAACGAAAAAAAACGAAAAGTATCTAAAATATTTTAGCTTTCATTTTTTGCCCATATTTCCCAGTAAAATAACGAAAAAAAAAAAAAGGTATCTGAAATATTTGAGTTTTCTGTTTTTCTCCATATTTCGCAACAAAAAACGAAAAAAAAAGTATCTGAAATATTTGAGTTTTCTGGTTTTGTCCATATTTTGCAACATAATAACGGACAAAAAACAACAAATTCTCTGAAATATTTGAGTTTTCTGTTTTGTCCATATTTCCCAACAAAATAACGAAAAAAAAAAAACAAAAAAATATCTGAAATATTATAGTTTTCTGTTTTTGTCCATATTTCGGAACAAAATAACGAAAAAAAAACAAAAAAGTATCTCAAATATTTGAGCTTTCTGTTTTTTGTCCATATTTCGTAACAAAAAACGAAAAAAAAAGTATCTAAAATATTTGAGTTTTCTGGTTTTGTCCATATTTCGCAAAATAATAACGGAAAAAAACAACAAATTTCCTGAAATATTCGAGTTTTCTTATTTTTGTCCATATTTCTCAACAAAGTAAGGAAAAAAACAAAGAAATAAGTATCTGAAATATTTTAGTTTTCTGTTTTTGTCAATATTTCGGAACAGAATAACGAAAAAAAAAAAAAGGAATCTTAAATATTTGAGCTCTCTGTTTTGTCCATATTTTGCAACAAAAAACGAAAAAAAAATTATCTGTATATTTGAGTTTTCTGGTTTTGTCCATATTTCGCAACATAATAACGGAAAAAAAACAACAAATTCTCTGAAATATTTGAGTTTTCTGTTTTGTCCATATTTCCCAACAAAATAACGAAAAAAAAAACAAAAAAATATCTGAAATTTTATAGTTTTCTGTTTTTGTCCATATTTCGGAACAAAATAACGAAAAAAAAAAAAAAAGTATCTGAAATTTTTGAGCTTTCTGTTTTGTCCATATTTTGCAACAAAAAACGGAAAAAAAAGTATCTAAAATATTTGAGTTTTCTGGTTTTGTCCATATTTCGCAAAATAATAACGGAAAAAAACAACAAATTTCCTGAAATATTTGAGTTTTATGTTTTTGCCCATATTTGCCAACAAAATAACGAAAAAAAAAACACAAAAATATCTGAAATATTTGAGTTTTCTTATTTTTGTCCATATTTCTCAACAAAGTAAGGAAAAAAACAAAGAAATAAGTATCTGAAACATTTTAGTTTTCTGTTTTTGTCAATATTTCGGAACAGAATAACGAAAAAAAAAAAAAAGTATCTGAAATTTTTGAGCTTTCTGTTTTGTCCATATTTTGCAACAAAAAACGGAAAAAAAATTATCTGTAATATTTGAGTTTTCTGGTTTTGTCCATATTTCGCAACATAATAACGGAAAAAAACAACAAATTCTCTTAAATATTTGAGTTTTCTGTGTTTGTTCATATTTCCCAACAAAATAACGGAAAAAAAACAAAAAAATATCTGAAATATTTGAGTTTTATACTTTTTGTCAATATTTCTCAACAAAGTAAGGAAAAAAACAAAGAAAAAAGTATCTGAAATATTTGAGTTTTATAGTTTTGTCTATATTTCGCAACATATAATAATGGCAAAAACAACAAATTCTCTGAAATATTTGAGTTTTCTTTTTTCTCAATATTTCCCAACAAAATAACGAAAACAAAAACAAAAAAATATCTGAAATATTTGAGTTTTCTACTTTTTGTCCATATTTCTCAACAAAGTAAGTATCTGAAATTAAACCAAAAAGTATCTGAAATTAATTATTGAATTTTTTTTATTCATTTTTTTTTCTGTTTTTGTCCAAATTTCGCAACTAACTATCGAAAAATATAAAAAGAATCTGAAATATTTAAGCTCTCTGGATTTTTCCGTATTTCGCAACAAAATAACGAAAAAAAGTATCTGAAATATGTGAGTTTTCTGGTTTTGTGCATATTCCCAATAAAAAACGAAAAAAAAAAACAAAAAAGTATCTGAAATTTTTGAGTTTTCTACTTTTGTCCATATTTCTCAACAAAATTAGGAAAAAAACAAACAAAAAAGCATCTGAAATATTTTAGTTTTCTGTTTTTGTCCATATTTCGGAACAAAATAACGAAAAAAAAAAAAAAAGTATCTGAAATATTTGAGTTTTCTATTTTTTGTCCATATTTCTCAACAAACACATCTGAAAAACGCATCTGAAATATTTTAGTTTTAGGTTTTTGTCCATATATCGCAACAAAATAACGAAAAAAATCAAAAAAAGGTCTGAAAAATTTGATTTTTCTATTTTTGTCCATATTTCGCAACAAAATAACGAAAAAAAACGAAAAAGTATCTGAAATATTTTAGTTTTCATTTTTTGCCCATATTTCGCAACAAAATAACGAAAAAAAAACAAAAAAGTATCTGCAATATTTGAGCTTTCTGTTTTTGTCCATATTTTGCAAAAAAAAACGAAAAAAAGCATATGAAATATTTGAGTTTTCTGGTTTTGTCCATATTTCGCAACATAATAACGGAAAAAAAACAAATTCTCTGAAATATTTGAGTTTTCTGTTTTTGTCCATATTTCCCAACAAAATAACGAAAAAAAAAACAAAAAAATATCTGAAATATTTGAGTTTTTTACTTTTTGTCCATATTTCTCAACAAAGTAAGGAAAAAAACAAAGAAAAAAGTAACTGAAATATTTTAGTTTCCTGTTTTTGTCCATATTTCGTAACAAAATAACGACAAAAAACAAAAAAGTATCTGAAATTTTTGAATTTTTTTTGTTCATTTTTTTTTCTGTTTTTGTCCATATTTCGCAACTAAATATCGAAAAAAATAAAAAGAATCTGAAATATTTGAGCTCTCTGTTTTTGTCCGTATTTCGCAACAAAATAACGAAAACAAATTATCTGAAATATGTGAGTTTTCTGATTTTGGGCATATTCCCAACAAAAAACGAAAAAAAAAACAAAAAAGTATCTGAAATATTTAAGTTTTCTACTTTTGTCCATATTGCTCAACAAAATTAGGAAAAAAACAAACAAAAAATCATCTGAAATATTTTAGTTTTCTGTTTTTGTCCATATTTCGGAACAAAATAACGAAAAAAAAACAAAAAAGTATCTGAAATATTTGAGTTTTCTACTTTTGTCCATGTTTCTCAACAAAATTAGGAAAAAAACAAACCAAAAAGTATCAGAAATATTTTAGTTTTCTGTTTTTGCCCATTTTCGCAACAACATAACGAAAACAATCAAAAAAGGTCTGAAAAATTTTCTTTTTCTTTTTTTGTCCATATTTTGCAACTAAATAACAAAAAAAACATAAAAGTATATGAAATATTTGAGCTTTCTGTTTTTGTCCACATTTCGCAACAAAAAACGAAAAAAAAGTATCTAAAATATGGACAAAAACAGAAATATTTGAGTTTTATGTTTTTGTCCATATTTCCCATCAAAATAACGAAAAAAAAACAAAAAAATATATGAAATATTTGAGTTTTCTAGTTTTTGTCATATTTCTCAACAAAGTAAGGAAAAAAAAAGAAAAAAGTATCTGAAATATTTTACTTTTCCGTTTTGTCCATATTTCGCAACAAAATAACGAAAAAAACAAAAAGTATCTGAAATTTTTGAATTTTTTTTTGTCCATTTTTTGTTCTGTTTTTGTCCATATTTCGCAACTAAATATCGAAAAAAAAAAAAGAATCTGAAGTACTTGAGCTCTCTGTTTTTGTCCGTATTTTGCAATAACGAAAAAAATGTAACTGAAATATGTGAGTTTTCTAGTTTTGTCGATATTCCCAACAAAAAACGAAAAAAAAACAAAAAAATATCTGAAATATTTGAGTTTTCTACTTTTGTCCATATTTTTCAACAAAATTAGGAAAGAAACAAACAAAAAAGCATCTGAAATATTTTAGTTTTCTGTTTTTGTCCATATTTCGCAACAAAATAACGAAAAAAACAAAAAAGTATCTGAAATTTTTGAATTTTTTTTTTGTCCATTTTTTTTTCTCTTTTTGTCCATATTTCGCAACTAAATATCGAAAAAAATAAAAAGAATCTGAAATATTTGAGCTTTCTGTTCTTGTCCGTATTTCGCAACAAAATAACGAAAAAAAAGTATCTGAAATATTTGACTTTTCTGTTTTTGTCCATATTTAGCAGCAAAATAACGGAAAAAAACAACAAATTCTCTGAAATATTTGAGTTTTTTTTTGTCCATATTTCGCAATAACATAACGAAAATAAAACAAAAAATTATCTGAAATATTTGAGTTTTCTACTTTTGTCCATATTTCTCAACAAAATTAGGAAAAAAACAAACAAAAAAGCATCTGAAATATTTTATTTTCGCTTTTTGTCCATATTTCGGAACAAAATAACGAAAAAAAAACAAAAAATTATCTGAAATATTTGATTTTTTTTTGTCCATATTTCGCAACAAAATAAGGAAAAAAATCGAAAAAGGTCTGCAAATTTGATTTTTCTATTTTTGTCCATATTTCGCAACAAAATAACGAAAAAAAACGAAAAAGTATCTGAAATATTTTAGTTTTCATTTTTTGCCCATATTTCGCAACAAAATAACGAAAAAAAACAAAAAAGTATCTGCAATATTTGAGCTTTCTGTTTTTGTCCATATTTTGCAACAAAAAACGAAAAAAAGCATATGAAATATTTGAGTTTTCTGTTTTTGTCCATATTTCCCAACCAAATAATGAAAAAAAAAAAAAATATCTGAAATATTTCAGTTTTCACTTTTTGTCCATATTTCTCAAAAAAGTAAGGAAAAAAACAAAGGAAAAAGTATCTGAAATATTTTACTATTCCGTTTTTGTTCATATTTTGCAACAAAGTAACGAAAAAAACAAAAAAGCATCTGAAATTTTTGAATTTTTTGTTTGTTCATTTTTTTTCTGTTTTTGTCCATATTTCGCAACTAAATATCGAAAAAAATAAAAAGAATCTGAAATATTTGAGCTCTCTGTTTTTGGCCGTATTTCGCAATAACGAAAAAAAAGTATCTGAAATATGTGAGTTTTCTGGTTTTTTCCATATGCTCAACAAAAAAAGAAAAAAAAAAAATGTATCTGAAATATTTGAGTGTTCTACTTTTGTCCATATTTCTCTACAAAATTAGGAAAAAAACAAACAAAAAAGCATCTGAAATATTTTAGTTTTCTGTTTTTGTCCATATTTTGAAACAAAATAACGAAAAAAAAGAAAGAAGTATCTGAAATATTTCAGTTTTCTACTTCTAAATATTTCAGTTTTCTACAAAGAAGTATCTGAAATATTTCAGTTTTCTAATTAGGAAAAAAACAAACTAAAAAGCATCTGAAATATTTTAGTTTTTTGTTTTTGTCTATATTTCGCACCTAAATATCGAAAAAGTAAAAAGAGTCTTAAATATTTTTGTTTTTTTTGCACATATTTCGCAAAAAATAACCAAAAAAAACGACAAAATATCTGAAATATTTGAGTTTTCATTTTTTGTCCATATTTCGCAACAATATATTGA
This sequence comes from Empis livida, assembly GCA_963932195.1. Lineage (NCBI taxonomy): Eukaryota > Metazoa > Arthropoda > Insecta > Diptera > Empididae > Empis > Empis livida. Next base: position 24,975,559 of record OZ010646.1, read on the forward strand.
AAAAAAATCAAAAAGAATCTGAAATATTTGAGTTTTATAGTTTTTTCCATATTTCGCAACATAATAATGGCAAAAACAACAAATTCTCTGAAATATTTGAGTTTTCTTTTTTCTCAATATTTCCCAACAAAATAACGAAAACAAAAACAAAAAAATATCTGAAATATTTGAGTTTTCTACTTTTTGTCCATATTTCTCAACAAAGTAAGTATCTGAAATTAAACCAAAAAGTATCTGAAATTAATTATTGAATTTTTTTTTATTCATTTTTTTTTCTGTTTTTGTCCAAATTTCGCAACTAACTATCGAAAAATATTAAAAGAATCTGAAATATTTGAACTCTCTGTTGTTGTCCGTATTTCGCAACAAAATCACGAAAACAAATTATCTGAAATATGTGAGTTTTCTGGTTTTGGGCATATTCTAAACAAAAAACGAAAAAAAAAACAAAAAAGTATCTGAAATATTTGAGTTTTCTACTTTTGTCCATATTGCTCAACAAAATTAGGAAAAAAACAAACAAAAAATCATCTGAAATATTTTAGTTTTCTGTTTTTGTCCATATTTCGGAACAAAATAACGAAAAAAAAACAAAAAAGTATCTGAAATATTTGAGTTTTCTACTTTTGTCCATATTTCTCAACAAAATTAGGAAAAAAACAAACCAAGAAGTATCAGAAATATTTTAGTTTTCTGTTTTTGCCCATTTTCGCAACAACATAACGAAAACAATCAAAAAAGGTCTGAAAAATTTTCTTTTTCTTTTTTTGTCCATATTTTGCAACTAAATAACGAAAAAAAACATAAAAGTATCTGAAATATTTGAGCTTTCTGTTTTTGTCCACATTTCGCAACAAAAAAAACCAAAAAAAAGTATCTAAAATATGGACAAAAACAGAAATATTTGAGTTTTATGTTTTTGTCCATATTTCCCATCAAAATAACGAAAAAAAAAGAAAAAAGTATCTGAAATATTTTACTTTTCCGTTTTGTCCATATTTCGCAACAAAATAACGAAAAAAACAAAAAGTATCTGAAATTTTGGAATTTTTTTTTGTCCATTTTTTTTTCTGTTTTTGTCCATATTTCGCAACTAAATATCGAAAAAAATAAAAAGAATCTGAAGTACTTGTTTTTGTCCGTATTTTGCAATAACGAAAAAAACGTAACTGAAATATGTGAGTTTTCTAGTTTTGTCGATATTCCCAACAAAAAACGAAAAAAAAATAAAGAAGTATCTGAAATATTTGAGTTTTCTACTTTTGTCCATATTTTTCAACAAAATTAGGAAAGAAACAAACAAAAAAGTATCTGAAATATTTTAGTTTTCTGTTTTTGTCCATATTTCGCAACAAAATAACGAAAAAAACAAAAAGTATGTGAAATTTTTGAATTTTTTTTTGTCCATTTTTTTTCTGTTTTTGTCCATATTTCGCAACTAAATATCGAAAAAAATAAAAAGAATCTGAAATATTTGAGCTTTCTGTTCTTGTCCGTATTTCGCAACAAAATAACGAAAAAAAGTATCTGAAATATTTGACTTTTCTGTTTTTGTCCATATTTAGCAGCAAAATAACGGAAAAAAACAACAAATTCTCTGAAATATTTGAGTTTTTTTTGTCCATATTTCGCAATAACATAACGAAAATAAAACAAAAAAGTATCTGAAATATTTCAGTTTTCTACTTTTGTCCATATTTCTCAACAAAATTAGGAAAAAAACAAACAAAAAAGCATCTGAAATATTTTAGTTTTCTGTTTTTGTCCATATTTTGAAACAAAATAACGAAAAAAAAAACAAAGAAGTATCTGAAATATTTTAGTTTTCTACTTTTAAATATTTCAGAAGTATCTGAAATATATCAGTTTTCTAATTAGGAAAAAAACAAACTAAAAAGCATCTGAAATATTTTAGTTTTCTGTTTTTGTCTATATTTCGCACCTAAATATCGAAAAAGTAAAAAGAGTCTGAAATATTTTTGTTTTTTTTTGCACATATTTCGCAAAAAATAACCAAAAAAAAACGACAAAATATCTGAAATATTTGAGTTTTCATTTTTTGTCCATATTGCGCAACAATATATTGAAAAAAAATCAAAAAGAATCTGAAATATTTGAGTTTTCTGTGTTTGTCCATATTTCGCAACAAAATAACGGAAAAAAACAACAAATTCTCTGAAATATTTGTGTTTTTTTTGTCTATATTTAGCAATAACATAACAAAAAAAAAACAAAAAAGTATCTGAAATATTTGAGTTTTTTGATTTTGTCTATATTTCTCAACCAAATAAGGAAAAAAACCAACAAAACGTATCTGAAATATTTTAGTGTAATGTTTTTGTCCATATTTCAATAAAATAACGAAAAAATAACAAGAAAGTATCTAAAATATTTCAGTTTTCTGTTTTTGTCCACATTTCGCGACAAACTAACGAAAAAAAACAACAAATTCTCTGAAATATCTGAGTTTTCTGTTTTTGTCCATATTTAAAAACAAAGTAACGAAAAAAAAAATAAAAATATATCTGAAATATTTGAGTTTTCTACTTTTTGTCCATACTTCTCAAAAAAGTAAGTTTTTTTCATATTTCTCAACAAAGTAAGTAAAAAAACAAAGAAAAAAGTATCTGAAATATTTAAGTTTTTTGTTTTTGTCCATATTTCGCAACAAAATAACGAAAATAAAACAAAAAATTATTTGAAATTTTTGAATTTTTTTTGTTCATTTTTTTTCTGTTTTTGTCCATATTTCGCAACTAAATATCGAAAAAAATAAAAAGAATCTGAAATATTTGAGCTCTCTGTTTTTGTCCGTATTTCGCAATAACGAAAAAAAAGTATCTGAAATATGTGAGTTTTCTGGTTTTGTCCATATCCTCAACAAAAAACGAAAAAAAAAAAAAAAAACAAAGAAAAAAGTATCTGAAATATTTTACTTTTCCGTTTTGTCCATATTTCGCAACAAAATAATGAAAAAAAAACAAAAAAGTATCTGATATTTTTGAATTTTTTTTTTGTTCATTTTTTTTTTCTTTTTTTGTCCATATTTCGCAACTAAATATAGAAAAAAATAAAAAGAATCTGAAATATTTGAGCTTTCTGTTTTTGTCCGTATTTCGCAACAATATAACGAAAAAAAAAGTATCTGAAATATTTGAGTTTTCTGGTTTTGTCCATATTCCCAACAAAAAAGCGAAAAAAAAACAAAAAAGTATCTGAAATATTTGAGTTTTCTACTTTTGTCCATATTTCTCAACAAAATTTGGAAAAAAAACAAACAAAAAAGCATCTGAAATATTTTAGTTTTCTGTTTTTGTCCATATTTCGCAACAAAATAACGAAAAAAATCAAAAAAGGTCTGAAAAATTTGATTTTTCTATTTTTGTCCATATTTTGCAACTAAATAACGAAAAAAAACAACAAATTCTCTGAAATATTTTAGTTTTCTGTTTTTGTCCATATTTCAATAAAATAACGAAAAAATAACAAGAAAGTATCTGAAATATTTGAGTTTTCTGTTTTTGTCCACATTTCGCAACAAACTAACGAAAAAAAATAATGAAAAAAAACAACAAATTCTCTGAAAAATTTGAGTTTTCTGTTTTTGTCCAAATTTCCCAACAAAATAACGAAAAAAAAAACAAAAATATATCTGAAATATTTGAGTTTTCTACTTTTTGTCCATATTTTTCAAAAAAGTAAGTTTTTGTTATATTTCTCAACAAAGTAAGGAAACAAACAAAGAAAAAAGTATCTGAAATATTTTAGTTTTTTGTTTTTGTCCATATTTCGCAACAAAATTACGAAAAAAAAACAAAAAATAATTTGAAATTTTTGATTTTTTTTGTTCTTTTTTTTTCTGTTTTTCTCCATATTTCGCAACTAATATCGAAAAAAATAAAAAGAATCTGAAATATTTGAGCTCTCTGTTTTTGTCCGTATTTCGCAACAAAATAACGAAAAAAAATAACAAAAAAGCATCTGAAATATTTTAGTTTTCTGTTTTTGTCCATATTTCAATAAAATAACGAAAAAATAACAAGAAAGTATCTGAAATATTTTAGCTCTCTGTTTTTGTCCGTATTTCGCAACAAAATAACGAAAAAAAAGTATCTGAAATATTTGAGTTTTCTGGTTTTGTCCATATTCCCAACAAAATAACGAAAAAAAAACAAAAAAGTATCTGAAATATTTGAGTTTTCTACTTTTGTCCATATTTCTCAACAAAATTAGGAAAAAAACAAACAAAAAAGCATCTTAAATATTTTAGTTTTCTGTTTTTGTCCATATTTCGCAACAAAATAACGAAAAAAATCAAAAAAGGTCTGAAAAATTTGATTTTTCTATTTTTGTCCATATTTTGCAACTAAATAAAGAAAAAAAAAATTATCTGAAATATTTAAGTTTTCTGTTTTTATCCATATTTCGCAACAAAATAACGAAAAAAAACGAAAAAGTATCTGAAATATTTTAGTTTTCATTTTTTGCCCATATTTCGCAGCAAAATAACGAAAAAAACATAAAAGTCTCTGAAATATTTGAGTTTTCTGTTTTTCTCCATATTTCGCAACAAAATAACAATAAAAAACGAAAAAGTATCTGAAATATTTTAGTTTTCAGTTTTTGCCCATATTTCGCAACAAAATAACGAAAAAAAACATAAAAGTATCTGAAATATTTGAGCTTTCTGTTTTTATCCATATTTCGCAACAAAAAACGAAAAAAAAGTATCTAAAATATGAACAAAAACAGAAATATGTGAGTTTTCTGTTTTTGTCCTTATTTCCCATCAAAATAACGAAACAAAAAGAAAATAATATATGAAATATTTGAGTTTTCTAGTTTTTGTCATATTTCGCAACAAAATAACGAAAAAAAACGTTTTTATCCATATTTCGCAACAAAATAACGAAAAAAAAACGAAAAAGTACCAGAAATATTTTAGTTTTCATTTTTTGCCCATATTTCGCAACAAAATAACGAAAAAAACATAAAAGTATCTGATAAATTTGAGTTTTTTGTTTTTCTCCATATTTCGTAACAAAATAACGAAAAAAAACCAAAAAGTATCTGAAATATTTTAGTTTTCATTTTTTGCCCATATTTCGCAACAAAATAACGAAAAAAAACATAAAAGTATCTGAAATTATTGACCTTTCTGTTTTTGTCCATATTTCGCAACAAAAAACGAAAAAATATGTTTCTGAAATATTTGAGTTTTCTGGTTTTGTCCATATTTCGTAACATAATAACGAAAAAAAACAACAAATTCTCTGAAATATTTATGTTTTCTGTTTTTGTCCATATTTCCCAACAAAATAACGAAAAAAAAACAAAAAATATCAGAAATATTTGAGTTTTCTACTTTTTGTCCATATTTTGCAACTACATAAAGAAAAACAAATTATCTGAAATATTTAAGTTTTCTGTTTTTATCCATATTTCGCAACAAAATAACGAAAAAAAACGAAAAAGTATCTGAAATATTTTAGTTTTCATTTTTTGCCCATATTTCGCAGCAAAATAACGGAAAAAACATGAAAGTGTCTGAAATATTTGAGTTTTCTGTTTTTCTCCATATTTCGCAACAAAATAACGAAAAACAACAAAAAAGTATCTGAAATTTTTGAATTTTTTGTTTGTTCTTTTTTTTTCTATTTTTGTCCATATTTCGCAACTAAATATAGAAAAAAATAAAAAGAATCTGAAATATTTTAGTTTTCTGTTTTTGTCCGTATTTCGCAACAAAATAACGAAAAAAAAGTATCTGAAATATTTGAGTTTTCTATTTTTGTCCATATGTCGCAACTAAATAACGAAACAAACAAAAACAATCCGCACTATTCGAGTTTTCTGTTTTTGTGCATATTTCGCAGCAAAATAACAGAAAAAGCAACAAATTCTCTGAAATATTTGAGTTTTTTTTGTCCATATTTCGCAATTACATAACGAAAATAAAATAAAAAAGTATCTGAAATATTTGAGTTTTCTACTTTTGTCCATATTGCTCAACAAAATTAAGAAAAAAACAAACAAAAAAGCATGTGAAATATTTTATTTTCTGTTTTTGTCCATATTTCGGAGCAAAATAACGAAAAAAAACAAAAAAGTATCTGAAATATTTTAGTTTTCTGTTTTTGTCCATATTTCGGACCAAAATAACGAAAAAAAACAAAAAAGTATCTGAAATATTTGAGATTACTGGTTTTGTCCATATTTCGCAACAAAATAACGAAAAAAAAACAAAATAGTTCTGAAATATTTGAGTTTTCTATTTTTGTCCATATGTCGCAACTAAATTACGAAACAAACAAAAACAATTTGCACTATTTGAGTTTTCTGTTTTTCTCCATATTTTGCAGCAAAATAACAGAAAAATAACAAACAATTATCTGAAATAATTGAATTTTCTGGGTTTGTCCTTATTCGCAACAAAATAAGGAACAAAAGAAGTTCTGAAATATTTGAGCTTTCTGTTTTTGTCCATATTTCCCAACAAAATAACGAAAAAAAAAAAAACAATTATCTGAAATAATTGAATTTTCTGGGTTTGTCCTTATTCGCAACAAAATAAGGAACAAAAGAAGTTCTGAAATATTTGAGTTTTCTGTGTTTCTCCATATTTCGCAACAAAATAACGAAAAAAAAACAAAAAAGTTCTGAAATATTTGAGTTTTCTATTTTTGTCCATATGTCGCAACTAAATAACGAAACAAACAAAAACAATCTGCACTATTTGAGTTTTCTGTTTTTGTCCATATTTCGCAGCAAAATAACAGAAAAAGCAACAAATTCTCTGAAATATTTGAGTTTTTTTTTGTCCATATTTCGCAATTACATAACGAAAATAAAATAAAAAAGTATCTGAAATATTTGAGTTTTCTAATTTTGTACATATTCTCAACAAAATTAAGAAAAAAACAAACAAAAAAGCATGTGAAATATTTTATTTTCTGTTTTTGTCCATATTTCGGAGCAAAATAACGAAAAAAAAAACAAAAAACTATCTGAAATATTTGAGTTTTCTGTTTTTGTCCATATATCGCAACAAAATAACGAAAAAAAACTAAAAAGTTCTGAAATATTTGAGTTTTCTATTTTAGTCCATATGTCGCAACTAAATAACGAAACAAACAAAAACAATCTGCACTATTTGAGTTTTCTGTTTTTGTCCATATTTCTCAGCAAAATAACAGAAAACCAACAAATTCTCTGAAATATTTCAGTTTTTTTTTTGTCCATATTTCGCAATTACATAACGAAAATAAAATAAAAAAGTATCTGAAATATTTGAGTTTTCTAATTTTGTACATATTCTCAACAAAATTAAGAAAAAAACAAACAACAAAGCATGTGAAATATTTTATTTTCCGTTTTTGTCCATATTTCGCAGCAAAATAACAGAAAAAGCAACAAATTCTCTGAAATATTTGAGTTTTTTTTTGTCCATATTTCGCAATTACATAACGAAAATAAAATAAAAAAGTATCTGAAATATTTGAGTTTTCTAATTTTGTACATATTCTCAACAAAATTAAGAAAAAAACAAACAAAAAAGCATGTGAAATATTTTATTTTCCGTTTTTGTCCATATTTCGGAGCAAAATAACGAAAAAAAAAACAAAAAAGTATCTGAAATATTTGAGTTTTCTGTTTTTGTCCATATTTCGCAACAAAATAACGAAAAAAAACAAAAAAGTTCTGAAATATTTGAGTTTTCTATTTTTGTCCATATGTCGCAACTAAATTACGAAACAAACAAAAACAATTTGCACTATTTGAGTTTTCTGTTTTTGTCCATATTTCGCAAAATAACAGAAAGAGCAACAAATTCTCTGAAATATTTGAGTTTTTTTTGTCCATATTTCGCAATTACATAACGAAAATAAAATAAAAAAGTATCTGAAATATTTCAGTTTTCTACTTTTGTCCATATTTCTCAACAAAATTAAGAAAAAAACAAACAAAAAAGCATGTGAAATATTTTATTTTCTGTTTTTGTCCATATTTCGGAGCAAAATAACGAAAAAAAAAACAAAAAAGTATCTGAAATATTTGAGTTTTCTGTTTTTGTCCATATTTCGCAACAAAATAACGATAAAAAACAAAAAAGTTCTGAAATATTTGAGTTTTCTATTTTTGTCCATATGTCGCAACTAAATTACGAAACAAACAAAAACAATTTGCACTATTTGAGTTTTCTGTTTTTGTCCATATTTCGCAGCAAAATAACAGAAAAAGCAACAAATTCTCTGAAATATTTGAGTTTTTTTGTCCATATTTAGCAATTATATAACGAAAAAAAAACAAAAAAGTATCTGAAATATTTGAGTTTTCTGTTTTTATCCATATTTCGCAACAAAATAACGAAATAAACAAAAACAATCTCCAATATTTGAGTTTTCTATTTTTGTCCACATTTCGCAACTATCTGAAATATTTGAGTTTTCTACTTTAGTCCATATTTCTCAACAAAGTAAGGAAAAAAACAAAGAAAAAATTATCTGAAACATTTTAGTTTTCTGTTTTTGTCCATATTTCGCAACAAAATAACGAAAAAAATCAAAAAAGGTCTGAAAAATTTGATTTTTCTATTTTGTCCATATTTTGCAACTAAATAACGAAAAAAAAACAAAAAATTATCTGATATATTCAAATTTTCTATTTTTATCCATATTTCGCAACAAAATAACGAAAAAAAACGAATAAGTATCTGAAATATTTTAGTTTTCATTTTTTGCCCATATTTCGCAACAAAATAACGAAAAAAACATAAAAGTATCTGAAATATTTGAGCTTTCTGTTTTTGTCCATATTTCGCAACAAAAAACAAAAAAAAATGTTTCTGAGATATTTGAGTTTTATGGTTTTGTCCATATTTCGCAACATAATAACGAAAAAATACAACAAATTCTCTGAAATATTTGAGTTTTCTGTTTTTGTTCATATTTCCCAACAAAATAACGAAAAAAAAAACAAAAAAGTATCTGAAATTTTTGAATTTTTTTTTGTTCATTTTTCTTCTTCTGTTTTTGTCCATATTTCGGAATTAAATATCGAAAAAAATAAAAAGAATCTGAAATATTTGAGCTTTCTGTTTTTGTCCGTATTTCGCAACAAAATAACGAAAAAAAAGTATTTGAAATATTTGAGTTTTTTGGTTTTGTCCATATTCCCAACAAAAAGCGAAAAAAAAAACAAAAAAGTATCTGAAATATTTGAGTTTTCTACTTTTGTCCATATTTCTCAACAAAATTAGGAAAAAAACAAACAAAAAAGCATCTGAAATATTTTAGTTTTCTGTTTTTGTCCATATTTCGGAACAAAATAACGAAAAAAAAACAAAAAAGTATCTGAAATATTTGACTTTACTGGTTTTGTCCATATTTCGCAACAAAATAGCGGAGAAAAACAACAAATTCTTCGAAATATTTGAGCTTTCTGTTTTTGTCCATATTTCCCAACAAAATAACGAAACAAAAACAAACAATTATCTGAAATAATTGAATTTTCTGGGTTTGTCCTTATTCGCAACAAAATAAGGAACAAAAGAAGTTCTGAAATATTTGAGTTTTCTGTTTTTTTTCCATATTTCGCAACAAAATAACGAAGAAAAAACAAAAAAGTTCTGAAATATTTGAGTTTTCTATTTTTGTCCATATGTCGCAACTAAATAACGAAACAAACAAAAACAATCTGCACTATTTGAGTTTTCTGTTTTTGTCCATATTTCGCAGCAAAATAACAGACAAAGCAACAAATTCTCTGAAATATTTGAGTTTTTTTTGTCCATATTTCGCAATTACATAACGAAAATAAAATAAAAAAGTATCTGAAATATTTCAGTTTTCTACTTTTGTCCATATTTCTCAACAAAATTAAGAAAAAAACAAACAAAAAAGCATGTGAAATATTTTATTTTCTGTTTTTGTCCATATTTCGGAGCAAAATAACGAAAAAAAAAACAAAAAAGTATCTGAAATATTTGAGTTTTCTGTTTTTGTCCATATTTCGCAACAAAATAACGATAAAAAACAAAAAAGTTCTGAAATATTTGAGTTTTCTATTTTTGTCCATATGTCGCAACTAAATTACGAAACAAACAAAAACAATTTGCACTATTTGAGTTTTCTGTTTTTGTCCATATTTCGCAGCAAAATAACAGAAAAAGCAACAAATTCTCTGAAATATTTGAGTTTTTTTGTCCATATTTAGCAATTATATAACGAAAAAAAAACAAAAAAGTATCTGAAATATTTGAGTTTTCTGTTTTTATCCATATTTCGCAACAAAATAACGAAATAAACAAAAACAATCTCCAATATTTGAGTTTTCTATTTTTGTCCACATTTCGCAACTATCTGAAATATTTGAGTTTTCTACTTTAGTCCATATTTCTCAACAAAGTAAGGAAAAAAACAAAGAAAAAATTATCTGAAATATTTTAGTTTTCTGTTTTTGTCCATATTTCGCAACAAAATAACGAAAAAAATCAAAAAAGGTCTGAAAAATTTGATTTTTCTATTTTGTCCATATTTTGCAACTAAATAACGAAAAAAAAACAAAAAATTATCTGATATATTCAAATTTTCTATTTTTATCCATATTTCGCAACAAAATAACGAAAAAAAACGAAAAAGTATCTGAAATATTTTAGTTTTCATTTTTTGCCCATATTTCGCAACAAAATAACGAAAAAAACATAAAAGTATCTGAAATATTTGAGCTTTCTGTTTTTGTCCATATTTCGCAACAAAAAACAAAAAAAAATGTTTCTGAAATATTTGAGTTTTCTGGTTTTGTCCATATTTCGCAACATAATAACGAAAAAAAACAACAAATTCTCTGAAATATTTGAGTTTTCTGTTTTTGTCCATATTTCCCAACAAAATAACGAAAAAAAAAACAAAAAAGTATCTGAAATTTTTGAATTTTTTTTTGTTCATTTTTCTTCTTCTGTTTTTGTCCATATTTCGGAATTAAATATCGAAAAAAATAAAAAGAATCTGAAATATTTGAGCTTTCTGTTTTTGTCCGTATTTCGCAACAAAATAACGAAAAAAAAGTATTTGAAATATTTGAGTTTTTTGGTTTTGTCCATATTCCCAACAAAAAGCGAAAAAAAAAACAAAAAACTATCTGAAATATTTGAGTTTTCTACTTTTGTCCATATTTCTCAACAAAATTAGGAAAAAAACAAACAAAAAAGCATCTGAAATATTTTAGTTTTCTGTTTTTGTCCATATTTCGGAACAAAATAACGAAAAAAAAACAACAAAGTATCTGAAATATTTGACTTTACTGGTTTTGTCCATATTTCGCAACAAAATAGCGGAGAAAAACAACAAATTCTTCGAAATATTTGAGCTTTCTGTTTTTGTCCATATTTCCCAACAAAATAACGAAAAAAAAACAAACAATTATCTTAAATAATGGAATTTTCTGGGTTTGTCCTTATTCGCAACAAAATAAGGAACAAAAGAAGTTCTGAAATATTTGAGTTTTCTGTTTTTTTTCCATATTTCGCAACAAAATAACGAAGAAAAAACAAAAAAGTTCTGAAATATTTGAGTTTTCTATTTTTGTCCATATGTCGCAACTAAATAACGAAACAAACAAAAACAATCTGCACTATTTGAGTTTTCTGTTTTTGTCCATATTTCGCAGCAAAATAACAGACAAAGCAACAAATTCTCTGAAATATTTGAGTTTTTTTTGTCCATATTTCGCAATTACATAACGAAAATAAAATAAAAAAGTATCTGAAATATTTGAGTTTTTCTACTTTTGGCCATATTTCTCAACAAAATTAAGAAAAAAACAAACAAAAAAGCATGTGAAATATTTTATTTTCTGTGTTTGTCCATATTTCGGAGCAAAATAACGAAAAAAAAACAAAAAAGTATCTGAAATATTTGAGTTTTCTGTTTTTGTCCATATTTCGCAACAAAATAACGAAAAAAATCAAAAAAGGTCTGAAAAAATTGATTTTTCTATTTTTGTCCATATTTTGCAACTAAATAACGAAAAAAACAAAAAATTATCTGAAATATTTAAGTTTTCTGTTTTTATCCATATTTCGCAACAAAATAACGAAAAAAAACAAAAAAGTTCTGAAATATTTGAGTTTTCTATTTTTGTCCATATGTCGCAACTAAATTACGAAACAAACAAAAACAATTTGCACTATTTTAGTTTTCTGTTTTTGTCCATATTGCGCAGCAAAATAACAGAAAAAGCAACAAATTCTCTGAAATATTTGAGTTTTTTTTGTCCATATTTCGCAATAACATAACGAAAATAAAATAAAAAAGTATCTGAAATATTTGAGTTTTCTACTTTTGTCCATATTTCTTAACAAAATTAAGAAAAAAACAAACAAAAAAGCATGCGAAATATTTTATTTTCTGTTTTTGTCCATATTTCGGAGCAAAATAACGAAAAAAAAACAAAAAAGTATCTAAAATATTTTATTTTCTGTTTTTGTCCATATTTCGGAGCAAAATAACGAAAAAAAAACAAAAAATTATATGAAATATTTGAGTTTTCTGTTTTTGTCCACATTTCGCAACTATCTGAAATATTTGAGTTTTCTACTTTAGTCCATATTTATCAACAAAGTAAGAAAAAAAACAAAGAAAAAATTATCTGAAATATTTTAGTTTTCTGTTTTTGTCCATATTTCGCAACAAAATAACGAAAAAAAACAAAAAAGTATCTGAAATATTTTAGTTTTCATTTTTTGCCCATATTTCGCAACAAAATAACGAAAAAAACATAAAAGTATCTGAAATATTTGAGCTTTCTGTTTTTGTCCATATTTCGCAACATAATAACGAAAAAAAACAACAAATTCTCTGAAATATTTGAGTTTTCTGTTTTTGTCCATATTTCCCAACAAAATAACGAAAAAAAAACAAAAAAATATCTGAAATATTTGAGTTTTCTACTTTTTGCCCATATTTCTTAACAAAGTAAGGAAAAAAACAAAGAAAAAAGTATCTGAAATATGTTACTATTCTGTTTTTGTCCATATTTCGCAACAAAATAACGAAAAAAAACAAAAAAGTATCTGAAATTTTTTAATTATTTTTGTTCATTTTTCTTCTTCTGTTTTTGTCCATATTTCGGAATTAAATATCGAAAAAAATAAAAAGAATCTGAAATATTTGAGCTTTCTGTTTTTGTCCGTATTTCGCAACAAAATAACGAAAAGAAAGTATCTGAAATATTTGAGGTTTTTGGTTTTGTCCATATTCCCAACAAAAAGCGAAAAAAAAAAACAAAAAACTATCTGAAATATTTGAGTTTTCTACTTTTGTCCATATTTCTCAACAAAATTAGGAAAAAAACAAACAAAAAAGCATCTGAAATATTTTAGTTTTCTGTTTTTGTCCACATTTGGGAACAAAATAAAGAAAAAAAACACAAAACTATCTGAAATATTTGAGTTTTCTGTTTTTGTCCATATTTCGCAGCAAAATAACAGACAAAGCAACAAATTCTCTGAAATATTTGAGTTTTTTTTGTCCATATTTCGCAATTACATAACGAAAATAAAATAAAAAAGTATCTGAAATATTTGAGTTTTCTACTTTTGTCCATATTTCTTAACAAAATTAAGAAAAAAACAAACAAAAAAGCATGTGAAATATTTTATTTTCTGTTTTTGTCCATATTTCGGAGCAAAATAACGAAAAAAAAACAAAAAAGTATCTGAAATATTTGAGTTTTCTGTTTTTGTCCATATTTCGCAACAAAATAACGAAAAAAACAAAAAAGTTCTGAAATATTTGAGTTTTCTATTTTTGTCCATATGTCGCAACTAAATTACGAAACAAACAAGAACAATCTGCACTATTTGAGTTTTCTGTTTTTGTCCATATTTCGCAGCAAAATAACAGAAAAAGCAACAAATTCTCTGAAATATTTTAGTTTTTTTTGTCGATATTTCGCAATAACATAACGAAAATGAAATAAAAAATTATCTGAAATATTTGAGTTTTCTACTTTTGTCCATATTTCTCAACAAAATTAAGAAAAAAACAAACAAAAAAGCATCTGAAATATTTTATTTTCTGTTTTTGTCCATATTTTGGAACAAAATAACGAAAAAAAAACAAAAAAGTATCTGAAATATTTGAGTTTTCTGTTTTTGTCCACATTTGGCAACAAACTAACGAAAAAAAACAAAAAACTATCTGAAATATTTGAGTTTTCTGTTTTTGTCCATATTTCGCAACTAAACATCGAAAAAAAACAAAAAATATCTGAAATATTTGAGTTTTCTACTTTAGTCCATATTTCTCAACAAAGTAAGGAAAAAAACAAAAAAAAAGTATCTGAAATATTTTAGTTTTCTGTTTTTGTCCATATTTCGCAACAAAATAACGAAAATAAGCAAAAAAGTAACTGAAATTTTTGAGTTTTTTTTTTGTCCATATTTCGCAGCAAAATAACGGAAATTCTCTGAAAAATGTGAGTTTTTTTGTCCATATTTCGCAACAACATAACGAAAATAAAACAAAAAAGTATCTGAAATATTTGAGTTTTCTGGTATTGTCCATATTCCCAACAAAAAACGAACAAAAAACAAAAAAGTAACTGAAATATTTGAGTTTTCTACTTTTGTCCATATTTCTCAACAAAATTAGGAAAAAAACAAACAAAAAAGCTTCTGAAATATTTTAGTTTTCTGTTTTTGTCCATATTTCGGAACAAAATAACGAAAAAAAACAAAAACGTATCTCAAACATTTGAGTTTTCTGTTTTTGTCCATATTTCGCAGCAAAATAACGGAAAAAAAACAATAAATTCTCTGAAATATTTGAGTTTTTTTTGTCCATATTTCGCAATAACATAACGAAAATAAAACAAAAAAGTATCTGAAATATTTGAGTTTTCTACTTTTGTCCATATTTCTTAACAAAATTAGGAAAAAAACAAACCAAAAAGTAACAGAAATATTTTAGTTTTCTGTTTTTGCCCATTTTCGCAACAACATAACGAAAAAAATCAAAAAAGGTCTGAAAAATTTGATTTTTCTATTTTTGTCCATATTTTGCAACTAAATATTTTTTTTTTTTTAAATCACTACATTTTTATTGAATCTATCTTTTCAGAACTAACAATATGTTTTCAAATCTTACAAGCTAATTAAAAATATCTTTAACCATTGCTGAGATATACTTTAGTTTCAAATTTTAAATATACAAGTATTTTACTTGATAATTACTATTTTCATATAAAAATTAAACTAGTTGAATTATATCTTTTTTTTTTTAGCCGTCGATGACCACTATTTTGTAGCAATTTCCTTGCGAGACTGTTTGGATGAAATCTTAGTTTAGATATGTAATTTTTCCCTAATTTTTTTACTTCTTCATGCACTGTAGATATTTTTTAATCTTTATGAATGTTTGCATTTTTCATGTACCATGGTGCTCCACATATTGTTCGTAGAATTTTGGACTGCGATCTTTGAAGTTTTTCAATGTTAGATGGTGCTGCTGTACCCCATAGTTGGATACCATATGACCAAATCGGTTTAATAATCGCTTTATATAATAGCACTTTATATCTGAGATCCAGCTTAGAGTTTTTATTCAGAAGCCAGTTCATGCTACTAGCTTTTATCTTGATTTGTGCAACTTTGACATTTATGTGCTCTTTCCATGTAAGTGTGCGATCAAGGTGAATTCCGAGATATTTTGCACTATTATCTTGCGAGATTGTTTGATTATTTATTTTTAAAGCAGGACATGTTTCCTTCCTCAGTGTAAAAGTTACTTGTGTGCACTTAGTTTCATTAATTTTTATCCTCCAGAGCGTTAACCAGCTTTCTATATCTTTTATATGCTCAGACAGGCGCTTTGCTGCCGTTTTAGGGCAGGCGTGAGCACTTAATATGGCCGTATCATCAGCAAATGTTGAGGTTAGTGTTTTATTATGAATCGGTAAATCTGCTGTGTATATGAGGTATAATAGTGGCCCTAGAACACTACCTTGAGGATCTCCTGCCTGAATTGTGTATTCATGTGACGTGTAGCTTTTGCAGTTTACTACGAATTTTCTATTTAACAAGTAATTTTGTAGCAGAACGTGTACATTCGCTGGCAGTAATTGTTTTATTTTAAATATCAGGCCTTCGTGCCATACCTTATCGAACGCTTGTGAAACATCCAGGAATACAGCTGTACAATATTGTTTTTCTTCGAAGGATTTTCTTATCATATTAACGATTCTATGTGTTTGTTCGATGGTGACATGCTTCGCTCTGAAACCAAATTGATGCTTAGGAATAATGTTTTTTTGTTCAATTATTGGCAAAATTTTATTTGTTAGAAGCTTCTCGAATAGTTTAGACAGTGTAGGAAGTAGGCTAATCGGTCTGTATGATGATACTTTAGTATTGTCTTTACCTGTTTTTGGTATCATAGTTATTTTAGACAGTTTCCAGACTGTAAGATAGTGGCCAGTGCGTAATATTCCATTGTAAATATGTAATAGTTGTGTAACTGCAATTTTGGGTAGTTCTATAATCATTTTCGCAGTGATTAAGTCATGTCCAGGTGCTTTTCTTGGATTTAGATTATTTTTTATGGTTGAAATTATTTCCTTCATTTTCAGTTTCAGTGGTGGTACGTTTATCTGGCTACTGGGGATTGTTGGCAATTGATTTACAACTGTTGGTATATTAGGAGTGAAAACATCTTTCAAGTGTTCAGCAAAAGCATTTCCTTTCTCATAGTCACTTCTTGCCCAGTTTCCATCTGAAAGTCGGATTCTCTTTGTACTGGACGCTTTAAGCTTTTGGTTGCTCGCCATAAGGACTAATCTGAAATATTTGTTGGTGTTAAGTTTTCTAGGTATTGTTGAAATTCTGCAGTGTTTTTATCTTTAAGCGCTTTTATAAGTTTTCTGTTGCAATTTGTTAGTTCGTTATGTATGTTTGGAGATCTAGATTTCTGCCATTGCCTTCTTAATCTTCTTTTTTGCTGCAATAATATATTTATATCCTTTGGGCAACGTTCTATTCGCTTTTGGATTTTATTTTGCAAAAATAAAATCATCTGAATTGCTGATTAAAATCATCGGAATTGCTGATTTATCATCTGAATTGCTGATTCAACTTCTTGGTTGTCTTTTAGAGAAATGCTTGGTGTTATATGTGAACTAATATATTTTCGACACATGAGCCAGTTTGTGTTTTTATTTGTGAGCTTTTTTGAAGATTCTTCAGCACATGTATAATAGCATTTAATGCTGATTATACTTGGCGTGTGATCCGATGAAAGTTCAAGCGAGGATTCTGCACTTAAGTGGTCTCTTTTTAGATTCTTGGTGACTCCAAAATCAATCAAATCAGGTATTTTATGTCGGTCAGTAGGCCAGTATGTTGGTTGTCCAGTAGATATTATATCAAGGTTGTTATTAGTAATTGCTGACCAAAGTTTTCTGCCTTTTGGTTTTATTAGTCTGGAACCCCAATGCACATGCTTGGCATTAAAATCTCCAGCTGTCAAAAATTTGGAGCCAAGTGTGTCAAAGAAAGTTTTAAATTGATTTTCTGTGATATTATATCTTGGTGGACAATACATCGCTGAGATTGTTAAATTATCTATATATTCTTCCAATGGGATAGATGTTGCCTGTATATAATCTTTGCTGTATTCTTCTAGCACATAATGTTTTATTCTATTTTTTATTAGAATCCCAGAACCGCCACATGCTTTGTTTCCAGGGTGTTTTGTATCATAGAATTTGTAATTGTGGATTTTGAAGCAGTTTTTCTGAGTCATATGAGTTTCAGATATTAACATTTTATCTATACGTCTGAGTCATATGAGTTTCAGATATTAACATTTTATCTATATGTTTCCAGGGTGTTTTGTATCATAGAATTTGTAATTGTGGATTTTGAAGCAGTTTTTCTGAGTCATATGAGTTTCAGATATGGTTGTCTCTAAAAGACAACCAAGGCTTGGTTAACATTTATATTTTTCCTTAGATTTATACGCTGCTGTGGGGTGGTCTGGGTTAGGACGTACAGGGTAGGCATTGATCGGTCGCTGATCCAATGTTGCAACTGTACGATTCCTGGCCAAGTACTTGCTATACCTCCATCGTGGTGGCCACTGGAAACTTCATATTCAACACCCGTTGTGTATGAAGGCAAAAATAGCAAACGCTGCGGTCCTCCTACTTGGGGGTGAGCAATAGCCTGACAAGCTATTCTCGCTCAATTTAGGAAACTAAATTGGGAAACTAATTGTTACGAATCTGCAACCAAGGCCTCGGAATGAACAATTTCATAGATATAGACCCATAGAATGTTTAAGGAATAACGATTTACGACTAGCGACTTGCAACGTTTTAACGATGATACAACCGGGAAAAATGGCAGAAATTGTTGATGAACTAATGAAATATAGAATAAATGTAGCTGCCATACAAGAAATTAGATGGGCAGGAAAAGGAGAAATCAAGAAGCGAAATTATTCCATATTTTATAGTGGTGGTGAAAAGTCAGGTCAAAGAGGTACCGGTTTCTATATAGATAAGAACACAAGAAATAGTATTCTTGCCTTTGAGCCTTATGATGAAAGAATATGCTATATTAAACTAAAGGGCAAGTTTCAGAACATATCGTTAATATCAGTATATGCTCCAACTGAAGATAGCGAAGAAATTATGAAAGATGAATTTTATGACAACTTAGGAAAAATATATAATAAAATAAGCAAATATGATATGCTGATCATTTTAGGTGATTATAATGCAAAAATAGGAAAAGAAGAATTCATAAAAGATATAGCCGGACGTCACTCACTGCATAACGAAACAAATGAAAACGGTTTAAGATTATGCAGCTTTGCAGCAAGTCAAGGTATGTGGATCAGTAGTGTATCTTTTGAACATAAAAATATCCATAAAGAAACATGGAAAATACCAGGAATGAGAAGAGCTAATCAGATAGATCACGTATTGATTGACAAGAGACATGCAACCTCAATAATAGATATAAGATCCTTTAGAGGGGCAAACTGCGATACAGATCATTTTTTAGTTATTGCAAAAGTAACGCAGAGGATCGCTAATATAAGAAATAACACCAAATACAAAAATATAAAATGGAATACAGAAAAAATAATGACAGAACCTGAACATAGAAATAGATACCAGGAAAGAGTAAAGGAGAAATTAGAGTCGGAGAGATCATCACAAGACTCCAATGTGTCAACATTGTGGAATAAAATAAGGAATGCCATGACGGCGTCAGCTGATGAAACCATAGGTAAAAAACAAATAATTAGCAAAGAATGGTATGATGAAGAATGCAGGACTGTTAATGAGAACAAAAAGAAAGCTAGATTACAACTTCTAGAAAAAACAACAAGACAAAATACACAAAACTACCAAAAAAAAGGAAAAGAAGCAAAGAAAATAATCACTAAGAAAAAAAGAATGCATATGAAACAACAAATTGAGCAAATTGAAAAAGATTTTACTCAAAAAAAGGTGAGAGATATGTATCAAAATATAAAAAAACAAACTAGAAAGTTTCAGCCAAAAATTAATATATGCAAAGATAAAAATGGTCAAGTAATTAGTGAAAAACATAAAATTATAGAAAGATGGGAAGAATTTTTTAGTGATTTATTAAATAAGCAGATAGGAGAAGATGAAACAGAAAACAATAGCGAGATAATATATCAAACAGCTGAAAATTTTATAGAATTACCCAGTATAGATGAAGTGAAGAATGTAATAAAGAAATTAAAAAATAATAAAGCCAGTGGAGCGGATTCAATAACATCAGAATTGTTTAAGTATGGTGGAGAAGAATTAGAAAATGAAGTACATAAAGTGATAATCAAACTATGGCAATATGAAGAAATACCAGAAGACTGGCTAACAAGTATCATCATCCCTATACACAAAAAGGGAGATAAAACAACATGCAGCAATTATCGTGGTATATCCTTATTAAATGTAGGATACAAAATTTTTACAAACATTTTATATGAAAGAATAAATATATATGCTGAAGAAATAATTGGTGATTACCAATGTGGATTCAGAAGAAATAGATCCACAATTGACCAGTGTTTTATAATTAACCAAATTTTTGAAAAGTCATATGAATACTCTCTGAATATGCATTGTTTATTTGTAGACTTCAAACAGGCTTTTGATAGTATAAACAGATCAAAAATATATAATATTCTTTTGCGTGATGGAATTCCTAAAAAATTAATAAATCTGGTAAAAATAACACTAAATTGTACCAAAGCTAAAGTATTGGTCCAAGATGAAACTACAAAAACATTTTCAATAATATCAGTAGTAAAACAAGGTGATGCTTTATCATCGTTAATTTTTAATCTAATATTAAATTCTATAATAAAAGAAACTGATCCTGGTGGTACAATATATAATAAAGGTATCCAAATATGTGCTTATGCAGATGATATAGTTTTAATTGCGTTAAATATAAGAGACCTCAAAGAAATTTTTATAAAACTAAAAGAGAAAGCCAAGATTGTTGGACTAGAAATTAATAATGAAAAAACTAAATACATGTTAAGATCTCGTACTAATCATAATCCACAAAATTTAATAATCAATAATGAAGTTTTTGAGGCAGTAGATACATTCAGATATTTAGAAATGATTTTAAGTAACAACAAAGATACATTCATTGCTATACAAGATAGAATACAATCTGCAAATAAATTATACTTCGCGCATGGCAAATTATTCAGATCCAGATTACTCTCTAAAAATCAGAAAATAAGAATGTACAGAACACTAATTAGACCAGTGCTTACATATGGATGTGAAGTATGGACGTTAAAAACATCAGATATATTTCACCTCACTTCATTTGAGAGGAAAATCATGCGCAGAATCTACGGGCCAGTACAAAATCCAGATGGAACATATAGAATAAGATATAACCACGAAATTGAAAATCTAATAGAACATCAAAACGTTGTAAGATTTATCAAAGCACAAAGATTAAGATGGCTTGGTCACATAATAAGAATGCCTGAAGAAAGAATGACAAACAAAATTTTCAAAAAATATCCCGAAAAAAGCAGAAAACGAGGACGACCACGAAAAAGATGGCTAGATGCAGTAGAATCAGATATACGAAAAATGAACATTAACAATTGGACAAGTCTTGCCAAACAAAGGTCAAACTGGAAGCAAGTGGTGGCAGAGGCAATGGTTCACCGAGAACTGTGAAGCCGGAAAAAAAAAAAAAAAAAAAAAAAAAAAAAAAAAAAAAAAAAAATACGCTGCTGTGGGTCTTTGTTTTTAATATAAGCATATACAAGGTAACCTCTATAATTTGCTGTGTGGTTTCCGCTGCAATTACTACACTTTTTAGCACTTATATCTCCTTTTATTTTGGGGCACGTGGATGTTGTATGACGGTCTCCGCAGATAACGCAAATACTTGGTAACGTGCAGTAAGTTTTAGTGTGTCCGAACTCCTGACCGTTTAATGTGGGTCTTCAACTGCTTTTAATGTGGTTCTTGCTTTTAATGTGGTTCTTCAACTGTAATTTTGCGATGTAAAATGTACTTGAGATTATAGACTGGGTGGGAATCACGTTTCTTTAATTTTTTTAAACTCAGTTCTAGTTCAACACGATGAATTGGCTGTGGGATCTTATGTTTGTTAATAATATTATATACCGATTTAACAAGCAAACCTTTTTCATCCATGGCTTCTTTAATTTCCGAAGGTGACACGTTATGATCAATACCTTTGAGTATGACAGATATACCTCTACTGTTTTTTAATTGATAAGTGTAATAATTTTTACATTTGTTGTTTAGCTCGTTAATTACTTTGCGATAACTGTTTTCATTATATATTTGATTTCTGGTTTCTTTGATATTACCTTTCAGTATGGATGTTACGTGAAAATTGTTGTCACCGATTAAATGTTTTAATTCTTTAATTAGGGTTGTGCTTGTTTCCTCTCTCAAATAAATTGGTGGTGGCTTAGGTGACTTATTGTCTATATTGTTATCATCGTCTGTGGATGTTTGTTCAGACAATAATTCAAAACGATTTTCAGTTTTTGGTTTTACCTGTATATCTTTTGATATTTTTACAGTACTGGCTAATTTAGCTGATTTCGGACTTCGTTTGCGTTTTACTACTGTAATATATCTATCTAAACCAGTCTGTACCACTGGTGATACTGAATTAATTATGTTTTCAATATTACTTACTTCCATATTATTTACTGTAGGCTGCGCGGAAGTTGAGGTAGACGCTGACGTTTCTGGCACTGTTGTGATTTGTATGTTATTGCTGGTTGCTGTTGGTGGTGGTGTACGATGCATGTTGTTTATGTTTTACTACTGGAGGCAATAAAATTTAAGTATTGGCCACACTAGGTTTATCGTCAGTGTCATAACTAACTGACGGACAATAATAATTATTTTAATCCGCAATCCAAGTGTAATTATAATTAACAGTAGCACTTTTATTTTTTTCTTTAATTGATTTTATTTTAAATTTTTCCGTCTTAACTTTTAACACTTTGAATAATAACTTTTCCATTTTTAAATAACAACCTTTCACCACAAGAGTCAAATGAAGAAAGACAACTAAATAACGAAAAAAAGCATAACTAAATAACGAAAAAAAACATAAAAGTATCTGAAATATTTGAGCTTTCTGGTTTTGTCCATATTTCGCAAACAAAATAACGAAAAAAAACAAAGAAGTTCTACAATATTTAAGTTTTCTGTTTTTCTCCATATTTGGCAACAAAATAACGAAAAAAAACGAAAAGTATCTGAAATATTTTAGCTTTCATTTTTTGCCCATATTTCGCAGCAAAATAACGAAAAAAACAAAAAGGTATCTGAAATATTTGAGTTTTCTGTTTTTCTCCATATTTCGCAACAAAATAACGGAAAAAAAACGAAAAAGTATCTGAAATATTTTAGTTTTCATTTTTTGCCCATATTTCGCAACAAAATAACGAAAAAAAACATAAAAGTATCTGAAATATTTGAGCTTTCTGTTTTTGTTCATATTTCGCAACAAAAAACGAAAAAAAAGTATCTGAAATATTTGAGTTTTCTGGTATTGTCCATATTTCGCAACAAAATAACGAAAAGAAAAAACAAAAAAATATCTGAAATTTTTGAATTTTAAGTTTTTTAATTTTTTTTTCTTTTTTTGTCCATATTTCGCAACTAAATATCGAAAAAAATAAAAAGAATCTGAAATATTTGAGCTCTCTGTTTTTGTCCGTATTGCGCAACAAAATAACGAAAAAAAAGTATCTGAAATATATAAGTTTTCTGGTTTTGTCCATATTTCGCAACAAAATAACGGAAAAAACAACGAATTCTCTGAAATATTTGAGTTTTCTTTTTTTTTTTTCATATTTCCCCAGAAAATAACGAAAAAAAAACAAAAAAATATATGAAATATTTGACTTTCTAATTTTGTCCACATTTCTCAACAAAATAGGGAAAAAGACCAAAAAAAAAGTATCTGAAATATTTAAGTTTTCTGTTTTTGTCCATATTTCGCAACTAAATATCGAAAAAAACAAAAAGAATCTGAATTATTTGAGTTTTCGGTTTTTATCCATATTTCGCAACAAAATAACGAAAAAAAAACGACAAACTATCTGAAATATATTAGTTTTCTGTTTTGTCCATATTTTGCAACAAAATAAAGAAAAAAACAAAAAAAATTCAGAAAAAACAAAAAAGTATCTGAAATATTTAATTTTACTGTTTTTGTGCATATTTCGCAACTAAATAACGAGAAAACAAAAAGATTATAAAATATGTGAGTTTTCTGTTGTTGTCCATATTTCGCAACAAAATAACGCAAAAAACAAAAAAATATCAGAAAAAAACAAAAAAGTATCTGAAATATTTAATTTTACTGTTTTTGTGAATATTGCGCAACTAAATAACGAAAAAAAAATTATCTGAAATAATTGAATTTTATGGGTTTGTCCATATTTCGCAACAAAATAAGGAACAAAAAAAATTTCTGAAATTTTAACACTTTGAATAATAACTTTTCCGTTTTTAAATAACAACCTTTCACGACAAGAGTCAAATGAAGAAAGACAACTAAATAACGAAAAAAACATAACTAAATAACGAAAAAAAACATAAAAGTATCTGAAATATTTGAGCTTTCTGTTTTTGTCCATATTTCGCAACAAAATAACGAAAAAAAACAAAGAAGTTCTACAATATTTAAGTTTTCTGTTTTTCTCCATATTTGGCAACAAAATAACGAAAAAAAACGAAAAAATATCTGAAATATTTTAGCTTTCATTTTTTGCCCATATTTCGCAGCAAAATGATGAAAAAAACAAAAAGGTATCTGAAATATTTGAGTATTCTGTTTTTCTCCATATTTCGCAACAAAATAACGGAAAAAAACGAAAAAGTATCTGAAATATTTTTGTTTTCATTTTTTGCCCATATTTCGCAACAAAATAACGAAAAAAAACATAAAAGTATCTGAAATATTTGAGCTTTCTGTTTTTGTTCATATTTCGTAACAAAAAACGAAAAAAAAGTATCTGAAATATTTGAGTTTTCTGGTGTTGTCCATATTTCGCAACAAAATAACAAAAAGAAAAAACAAAAAAGTATCTGAAATTTTTGAATTTTTATTTTTTTATTTTTTTCATTTTTTTTTCTTTTTTTGTCCATATTTCGCAACAAAATAACGAAAAAAAACGACAACAAAATAAAGAAAAAAACAAAAAAAATTCAGAAAAAACAAAAAAGTATCTGAAATATATAATTTTACTGTTTTTGTGTATATTTCGCAACTAAATAACTAGAAAAAAAAAAGATTATAAAATATGTGAGTTTTCTGTTGTTGTCCATATTTCGCAACAAAATAACGCAAAAAACCAAAAAATATCAGAAAAAATAAAAAAGTATCTGAAATATTTAATTTTACTATTTTTGTGAATATTGCGCAACTAAATAACGAAAAAAAAATTATCTGAAATAATTGAATTTTATGGGTTTGTCCATATTTCGCAACAAAATAAGGAACAAAAAAAATTTCTGAAATACTTGAGTTTTTCTGTTTTTCTCCATATTTCGCAACAAAATAACGAAAAAAACAAAGAAGTTCTGAAATATTTGAGTTTTCCATTTTTGTCCATATGTCGCAACAAAATAACGAAAAAAAAACAAAAAAATATCTGAAATATTTGAGTTTTCTACTTTTTGTCCATATTTCTCAACAAAGTAAGGAAAAATACAAAGAAAAAACTATCTGAAATATTTTAGTTTTCTGTTTTTGTCCACATTTCTTAACAAAATAAAGAAAAAAATACAAAAAAGTATCTGAAATTTTTGAATTTTTTTTTCTTCATTTTTTTTTTCTGTTTTTGTCCATATTTCGCAACTAAATAAGGAACAAACAAAATTTCTGAAATACTTGAGTTTTCTGTTTTTCTCCATATTTCGCAACAAAATAACGAAAAAAAACAAAGAAGTTCTGAAATATTTGAGTTTTCTATTTTTGTCCATATGTCGCAACAAAATAACGAAATAAAAACAAAAAAATATCTGAAATATTTGAGATTTCTACTTTTTGTCCATATTTCTCAATAAAGTAAGGAAAAAAAACAAAGAAAAAACTATCTGAAATATTTTAGTTTTCTGTTTTTGTCCATATTTCTTAACAAAATAAAGAAAAAAATACAAAAATGTATCTGAAATTTTTGAATTTTTTTTCTTCATTTTTTTTTTCTGTTTTTGTCCATATTTCGCAACTACATATCGAAAAAAATAAAAAGATTCTGAAATATTTGAGTTTTCTGTTTTTCTGCATGTTTCGCAACAAAATAACAAAAACCAACGAAAAAGTATCTGATATATTTTAGTTTTCTGTTTTTGCCAATATTTCGGAACAAAATAACGAAAAAAAAAACAAAAAAGTATCTCAAATATTTGAGCTTTCTGTTTTTGTCCATATTTCGCAACAAAAAACGAGAAAAAAAGTATTTAAAATATTTGAGTTTTCTGGTTTTTGTCCATATTTCGCAAAATAATAACGGAAAAAAACAACAAATTTCCTGAAATATTTGAGTTTTCTGTTTTTGTCCATATTTGCCAACAAAATAACGAAAAAAAAACAAAAAAATATCTGAAATATTTGAGTTTTCTTATTTTTGTCCATATTTCTCAACAAAGTAAGGAAAAAAACAAAGAAATAAGTATCTGAAATATTTTAGTTTTGTGTTTTTGTCAATATTTCGGAACAAAATAACGAAAAAAAAAAAAAGGTATCTGAAATATATGAGCTTTCTGTTTTGTCCATATTTTGCAACAAAAAACAAAAAAAAATTATCTTTAATATTTGAGTTTTCTGGTTTTGCCCATATTTCGCAACATAATAACGGAAAAAAAACAACAAATTCTCTGAAATATTTGAGTTTTCTGTTTTGTCCATATTTCCCAACAAAATAACGAAAAAAAAACAAAAAAATATCTGAAATATTATAGTTTTCTGTTTTTGTCCATATTTCGGAACAAAATAACGAAAAAAAACAAAAAAGTATCTCAAATATTTGAGCTTTCTGTTTTTGTCAATATTTCGCAGCAAAATAACGGAGAAAACAACAAATTCTCTGAAATATTTGAGTTCTGTTTTGTCCATATTTCGCAGTAACATAACAAAAATAAAGCAAAAAAGTATCTGAAATATTTGAGTTATCTACTTTTGTCCATATTTATCAACAAAATTAGGTAAAAAACAAACAAAAAAGCATCTGAAATATTTTAGTTTTCTGTTTTTGTCAATATTTCGGAAAAAATAACGAAAAAAAAACAAAAAAGTATCTGAAATATTTGAGCTATCTGTTTTTGTCCATATTTCGCAACAAAAAACGAAAAAAAAGTATCTGAAATATTTGAGTTTTCTGGTTTTGTCCATATTTCGCAACATAATAACGGAAAAAAAACAACAAATTCTCAGAAATATTTGAGTTTTCTGTTTTGTCCATATTTCCCAACAAAATAACGAAAAAAAAACAAAAAAATATCTGAAATATTATAGTTTTCTGTTTTTGTCCATATTTCGGAACAAAATAACGAAAAAAAAACAAAAAAGTATCTCAAATATTTGAGCTTTCTGTTTTTGTCCATATTTCGCAACAAAAAACGAAAAAAAAAGTATCTAAAATATTTGAGTTTTCTGGTTTTGTCCATATTTCGCAAAATAATAACGGAAAAAAACAACAAATTTCCTGAAATATTTGAGTTTTCTGTTTTTGTCCATATTTGCCAACAAAATAACGAAAAAAAAAACAAAAAAATATCTGAAATATTTGAGTTTTCTTATTTTTGTCCATATTTCTCAACAAAGTAAGGAAAAAAACAAAGAAAAAATTATCTGAAATATTTTAGTTTTCTGTTTTTGTCAATATTTCGGAACAGAATAACGAAAAAAAAAAAAAAGTATCTGAAATATTTGAGCTTTCTGTTTTGTCCGTATTTTGCAACAAAAAACGAAAAAAAAATTATCTGTAATATTTGTGTTTTCTGGTTTTGTCCATATTTCGCAACATAATAACGGAAAAAAACAACAAATTCTCTAAAATATTTGAGTTTTCTGTTTTTGTTCATATTTCCCAACAAAATAACGAAAAAAAAACAAAAAAATATCTGATATTTTTGAAGTTTTATACTTTTTGTCAATATTTCTCAACAAAGTAAGGAAAAAAACAAAGAAAAAAGTATCTGAAATATTTGAGTTTTATGGTTTTGTCCATATTTCGCAACATAATAATGGAAAAAACAACAAATTCTCTGAAATATTTGAGTTTTCTATTTTCTCCATATTTCCCAACAAAATAACGAAAAAAAAAACAAAAAAATATCTGAAATATTTGAGTTTTCTACTTTTTGTCCATATTTCTCAACAAAGTAAGTATCTGAAATTAAACCAAAAAGTAGCTGAAATTAATTATTGAATTTTTTTTTATTCATTTTTTTTTCTGTTTTTGTCCAAATTTCGCAACTAAATATCGAAAAATATAAAAAGAATCTGAAATATTTAAGCTCTCTGGATTTGTCCGTATTTCGCAACAAAATAACGAAAAAAAGTATCTGAAATATGTGAGTTTTCTGGTTTTGTGCATATTCCCAATAAAAGATGAAAAAAAAACAAAAAAGTATCTGAAATTTTTGAGTTTTCTACTTTTGTCCATATTTCTCTACAAAATTAGGAAAAAAATAAACAAAAAATCATCTGAAATATTTTAGTTTTCTGTTTTTGTCCATATTTCGGATCAAAATAACGAAAAAAAAAAAAGTATCTGAAATATTTGAGTTTTCTACTTTTGTCCATATTTCTCAACAAAATAACGAAAAAAAACAAAAAAGTATCTGCAATATTTGAGCTTTCTGTTTTTGTCCATATTTTGCAACAAAAAACGAAAAAAAAGCATATGAAATATTTGAGTTTTCTGGTTTTGTCCATATTTCGCAACATAATAACGGAAAAAAAACAACATATTCTCTGAAATATTTTAGTTTTCATTTTTTGCCCATATTTCTCAACAAAGTAAGGAAAAAAACAAAGAAAAAAGTATCTGAAATATTTTAGTTTCCTGTTTTTGTCCATATTTCGTAACAAAATAACGAAAAAACAACAAAAAAGTATCTGAAATTTTTGAATTTTTCTTTGTTCATTTTTTTTTTCTGTTTTTGTCCATATTTCGCAACTAAATATCGAAAAAAAAAGAATCTGAAATATTTGAGCTCTCTGTTTTTGTCCATATTTCGCAACAAAATAACGAAAACAAAGTATCTGAAATATGTGAGTTTTCTGGTTTTGGGCATATTCCCAACAAAAAATGAAAAAAAAAACGAAAAAGTATCTGAAATATTTGAGTTTTCTACTTTTGTCCATATTGCTCAACAAAATTAGGAAAAAAACAAACAAAAAATCATCTGAAATATTTTAGTTTTCTGTTTTTGTCCATATTTCGGAATAAAATAACGAAAAAAAAACAAAAAAGTAACTGAAATATTTGAGTTTTCTACTTTTGTCCATATTTCTCAACAAAATTAGGAAAAAAACAAACCAAAAAGTATCAGAAAAATTTTAGTTTTCTGTTTTTGCCCATTTTCGCAACAACATAACGAAACCAATCAAAAAAGGTTTGAAAAATTTGATTTTTCTTTTTTTGTCCATATTTTGCAACTAAATAACGAAAAAAAACATAAAAGTATCTGAAATATTTGAGCTTTCTGTTTTTGTTCACATTTTGCAACAAAAAACGAAAAAAAAAGTATCTGAAATATGGACAAAAACAGAAATATTTGAGTTTTATGTTTTTGTCCATGTTTTCCATCAAAATAACGAAAAAAAAACAGAAAAATATCTGAAATATTTGAGTTTTCTAGTTTTTGTCATATTTCTCAACAAAGTAAGGAAAAAAAAAGAAAAAAGTATCTGAAATATTTTAGTTTTCTGTTTTTGTCCATATTTCGCAACAAAATAACGGAAAAAAACAACAAATTCTCTAAAATATTTGAGTTTTCTGTTTTTGTTCATATTTCCCAACAAAATAACGAAAAAAAAAACAAAAAAATATCTGATATTTTTGAAGTTTTTATACTTTTTGTCAATATTTCTCAACAAAGTAAGAAAAAAACAAAGAAAAAAGTATCTGAAATATTTGAGTTTTATGGTTTTGTCCATATTTTGCAACATAATAATGGAAAAAAACAACAAATTCTCTGAAATATTTGAGTTTTCT
>OZ010646.1:25005565-25033081 GCA_963932195.1 Empis livida
AGCAAAATAACGGGAAAAAACAACAAATTCTCTCAAATATTTCAGTTTTTTTTGTCCATATTTTGCAATAACATAACGAAAATAAAACAAAAAAGTATCTGAAATATTTGAGTTTTCTACTTTTGTCCATATTTCGCAACAAAATAACGAAAAAAAAAGTATCTGATATATTTGAGTTTTCTGGTTTTGTCCATATTTCGGAATAAAATAACGGAAAAATACAACAAATTCTCTGAAATATATGACTTTTCTGTTTTTGTACATATTTCGCAACGAAATATTGAGTTTTCTGTTTTTTCCATATTTCGCAACAAAATAAGGAAAAAAAACGATAAATTATCTGAAATATTTTAGTTTTCATTTTTTGCCCATATTTCGCAACAAAATAACGGAAAAAAACAATAAATTCTCTGAAATATTTGAGTTTTCTACTTTTGTCCATATTTCCCAACAAAATAAAGAAAAAAAACAAAAAAATATCTGAAATATTTGAGTTTTCTACTTTTCTCCATATTTCTCAACAAAATACGGAAGAAAACAAAAAAAAAATTATCTTAAATATTTTAGTTTTCTGTTTCTGTCCATATTTCGCAACTAAATATCGAAAAAAACAAAAAGAATCTGAATTATTTGAGTTTTCTGTTTTTGTCCATATTTCGCAACAAAATAACGAAAAAAAAACGACAAAGTATCTGAAATATTTTAGTTTTCTGTTTGGTCCATATTTTGCAACAAAATAACGAAAAAAACAAAAAAATATCAGAAAAAAACAAAAGGTATCTGAAATATTTAATTTTACTGTTTCTGTGCATATTTCGCAACTAAATAACGAGAAAACAAAAAGAATATAAAATATTTGAGTTTTCTGTTTTTGTCTATATTTCGCAACAAAATAACGCAAAAAACAAAACAATATCAGAAAAAAACAAAAAAGTAACTGAAATATTTAATTTTACTGTGTTTGTGCATATTGCGCAACTAACTAACGAAAAAACAAAAAGATTATGAAATATTTGAGTTTCTGTTTTGGTTCATATTGCACAACAAAATAACGAAAAAAACAAAAAATTAACTGAAATAATTGAATTTTCTGGGTTTGTCCATATTTCGCAACAAAATAACGAAAAAAAAACGAAAAAGTTCTGAAATATTTGAGTTTTCTATTTTTGTCCATATGTCGCAACAAAATAATTAAAAAAAACAAAAAAGCATCTGAAATATTTGAGTTTTTTGTTTTTGTCCATATTTCGCAACTAAATAACGAAAAAAAAGAAATATTATCTGAAATATTTAAGTTTTCATTTTTTGCTCATATTTCGCAGCAAAATAACGACAAAAACATAAAAGTATCTGAAATATTTAAGTTTTCTGTTTTTCTCCATATTTCGCAACAAAAAACGAAAAAAAATTATCTGAAATATTTGAGTTTTCTGGTTTTGTCCATATTTGGCAACAAAATAACGGAAAAAACAACAAATTCTCTGAAATATATCAGTTTTCTGTTTTTGTCCATATTTCGCAACTAAATATTGAGTTTTCTGTGTTTTTTCCATATTTCGCAACAAAATAACGAAAAAAAAACGAAAGAGTATCTGAAATATTTTAGTTTTAATTTTTTGCCCATATTTCGCAACAAAATAACGAAAAAAAAACAAAAATATATATGAAATATTTGAGTTTTCTACTTTTGTCCATATTTCACAACAAAATAAGCAAAAAAACCAAAAAAAAAGTATCGAAATATTTTAGTTTTCTGTTTTTGTCCATATTTCGCAACTAAATATCGAAAAAAAACAAAAAGAATCTGAATTATTTGAGTGTTCTGTTTTGTCCATATTTTGCAACAAAATAAAGAAAAAAACAAAAAAATATCAGAAAAAACAAAAAAGTATCTGAAATATTTAATTTTACTGTTCTTGTGCATATTTCGCAACTAAATACCGAGAAAACAAAAAGAATATAAAATATGTGAGTTTTCTGTTGTTGTCCATATTTCGCAATAAAATAACGCAAAAAACAAAAAAATATCAGAAAAAACAAAAAAGAATCTGAAATATTTAATTTTACTGTTTTTGTGCATATTGCGCAACTAAATAACAACAAAAAACAAAAAAATTCTGAAATATTTGAGTTTTCTACTTTTGTCCGTATTTCTCAACAAAATAAGGAAAAAACCAAAAAAAAGTATCTGAAATATTTTAGTTTTCTGTTTCTGTCCACATTTCGCAACTAAATAACGAAAAAAAACGAAAAACTATCTGAAATATTTTAGTTTTCATGCCCTTATGTCGCAACAAAATAACGAATAAAAACATAAAAGTATCTGAAATATTTGAGCTTTCTGTTTTTGTCCATATTTCGCAACCAAAAACGAAAAAAAAAAAATTATCTGAAATATTAGAGTTATCTGGTTTTGTCCATATTTGGCAACAAAATAACGGAAGAAAACAACAAATTCTCTGAAATATATGAGATTTCTGTTTTTGTCCATGTTTCGCAACTAAATATTGAGTTTTCTGTGTTTTCTGTTTTTGGCCAAATTTCGCAACAAAATAACGAAAAAAAACGACAAAGTATCTGAAATATTTTAGTTTTTTGTTTTGTCTATATTTTGCAACAAAATAACGAAAAAAACAAAAAAATATCAGAAAAAACAAAAAAGTATCTGAAATATTTAATTTTACTGTTTCTGTGCATATTTCGCAACTAAATAACGAGAAAACAAAAAGAATATAAAATATTTGAGTTTTCTGTTTTTGTCCATATTTCGCAACAAGATAACGCAAAAAACAAAAAAATATCAGAAAAAACAAAAAAGTAACTGAAATATTTAATTTTACTGTTTTTGTGCATATGGCGCAACTAACTAACGAAAAAACAAAAAGATTATGAAATATTTGAGTTTCTGTTTTGGTTCATATTGCACAACAAAATAACGAAAAAACAAAAAATTAACTGAAATAATTGAATTTTCTGGGTTTGTCCATATTTCGCAATAAAATAAGGAACAAAAAAATTTCTAAAATACTAGAGTTTTCTGTTTTTCTCCATATTTCGCAACAAAATAACGAAAAAAAACAAAAAATTCTGAAATATTTGAGTTTTCTATTTTTGTCCATATGTCGCAACAAAATAATAGAAAAAAACAAAAAAGCATCTGAAATATTTGAGTTTTCTGTTGTTGTCCATATTTGGCAACAAAATAACGGAAAAAACAACAAATTCTCTGAAATATATCAGTTTTCTGTTTTTGTCCATATTTCGCAACTAAATATTGAGTTTTCTGTGTTTTCTGTTTTTGGCCAAATTTCGCAACAAAATAACGAAAAAAACGACAAAGTATCTGAAATATTTGAGTTTTCTATTTTTGTCCATATGTCGCAACAAAATAATAAAAAAAAACAAAAAAGCATCTGAAATATTTGAGTTTTCTGTTGTTGTCCATATTTGGCAACAAAATAAAGAAAAAAACAAAAACATATCAGAAAAAACAAAAAAGTATCTGAAATATTTAATTTTACTGTTTTTGTGCATATTTCGCAACTAAATACCGGGAAAACAAAAAGAATATAAAATATGTGAGTTTTCTGTTGTTGTCCATATTTCGCAACAAAATAACGCAAAACACAAAAAAATCAGAAAAAACAAAAAAGTATCTGAAATATTTAATTTTACTGTTTTTGTGCATATTGCGCCACTAAATAACGAAAAAAAACAAACAATTATCTGAAATAATTGAATTTGATAGGTTTGTCCCTATTTCGCAACAAAATAAGGAACAAAAAAAATTTCTGCAATACTAGAGTTTTCTGTTTTTCTCCATATTTCGCAACAAAATAACGAAAAAAAACAAAAAATTCTGAAATATTTGAGTTTTCTATTTTTGTCCATATGTCGCAACAAAATAATAGAAAAAAACAAAAAATAACGAAAAAAAACGAAAGAGTATCTGAAATTTAGTTTTAATTTTTTGCCCATATTTCGCAACAAAATAACGAAAAAGTATCTCAAATATTTTAGTTTTCATTTTTTGCCCATATTTCGCAACAAAATAGCGAAAAAAACATAAAAGTATCTGAAATATTTGAGTTTTCTTTTTTGTCCATATTTCGTAACAAAATAACGAAAAAAAAGTATCTGAAATATTTCAGTTTTCTGGTTTTGTCCATATTTCGCAAAAAAATAACGGAAAAAAACAACAAATTCTCTGAAATATTTGAGTTTTCTGTTTTTGTTCATATTTCCCAACAAAATAACGGAAAAAACACAAAAAAATATATGAAATATTTGAGTCTTCTACTTTTGGCCGTATTTCTCATCAAAATAAGGAAAAAACCCAAAAAAAAAGTATCTGAAATATTTTAGTTTTCTGTTTTTGTCCATATGCCGCAACAAAATAATAGAAAAAACAAAAAATAACGAAAAAACGAAAGAGTATCTGAAATATTTTAGTTTTAATTTTTTGCCCATATTTCGCAACAAAATAACGAAAAAAAACGAAAAAGTATCTGAAATATTTTAGTTTTAATTTTTTGCCCATATTTCGCAACAAAATAACGAAAAAAACATAAAAGTATCTGAATTATTTGAGCTTTCTTTTTTGTCCATATTTCGTAACAAAATAACGAAAAAAATGTATCTGAAATATTTCAGTATTCTGGTTTTGTCCATATTTCGCAACAAAATAGCGGAAAAAAACAACAAATTCTCAGAAATATTTGAGTTTTCTGTTTTTGTTCATATTTCCCAACAAAATAACAAAAAAAAAAAAAAATATATGAAATATTTGAGTTTCTACTTTTGTCCATATTTCTCAACAAAATAGGGAAAAAACAAAAAAAAAAGTATCTGAAATATTTTAGTTTTCTGTTTTTGTCCATATTTCGCAACTAAATATCGAAAAAAACAAAAAGAATCTGAATTATTTGATTTTTCTGTTTTTGTCCATATTTCCCAACAAAATAACGAAAAAAAACAAAATAATATCTGAAATATTTAATTTTACTGTTTTTGTGCATATTTCGCTACTAAATAACGAGAAAACAAAAAGAATATAAAATATGTGAGTTTTCTGTTGTTGTCCATATTTCGCAACAAAATAACGAAAAAAAATCAAAAAAGGTCTGAAAAATTTGATTTTTCTATTTTTGTCCATATTTTGCAACTAAATAACGCAAAAAAAAAAAAAAATTATCTGAAGTATTTAAGTTTTCTGTTTTTCTACATATTTCGCAACAAAATAACGAAAAAGTATCTGAAATATTTTAGTGTTCATTTTTTGCCCATATTTCGCAGCAAAATAACGAAAAAAACAAAAAGGTATCTGAAATATTTGAGTTTTCTGTTTTTCTCCATATTTCGCAACAAAATAACGGAAAAAAAACGAAAAAGTATCTCAAATATTTTAGTTTTCATTTTTTGCCCATATTTCGAAACAAAATAACGAAAAAAAACATAAAAGTATCTGAAATATTTGAGTTTTCTAGTTTTATCCATATTTCACAACAAAAAACGAAAAAAAAGTATGTATAGTCCATATTTCGCAACATAAAAACGGAAAAAACAACAAATTCTCTGAAATATTTGAGTTTTCTGTTTTTGTCCATATTTCCCAACAAATTAACGAAACAAAAAAAAAAAATATCAGAAATATTTGAGTTTTCTAATTTTTGTACATATTTCTCAACAAGGTAAGGAAAAAACCAAAGAATAAAGTATCTGAAATATTTTAGTTTTCGGTTTTTGTCCATATTTCGCCACAAAATAACGAAAAAAATCAAAAAAGGTCTGAAAAATTTAATTTTTCTATTTTTGTCCATATTTTGCAACTAAATAACGAAAAAAAAAAACAAAAAATTATCTGAAGTATTTAAGTTTTCTGTTTTTCTCCATATTTCGCAACAAAATAACGAAAAAAAACGAAAAAGTATCTGAAATATTTTAGTTTTCATTTTTTGCCCATATTTCGCAACAAAATAACGAAAAAAAACATAAAAGTATCTGAAATATTTGAGTTTTCTGGTTTTATCCATATTTCGCAACAAAATAACGAAAAAAAACAAAAAAGTATCTGAAATTTTTGAATTTTTATTTTGTTCATTTTTTTCTGTTTTTGTCCATATTTCGCAACTAAATATCGAAAAAAATAAAAAGAATCTGAAATATTTGAGCTGTCTGTTTTTGTCCGTATTTCGCAACAAAATAACGAAAAAAAAGTATCTGAAATATGTGAGTGTTCTGGTTTTGTCCATATTTCGCAACAAAATAACGGAAAAAAAACAACAAATTCTCTGAAATATTTGAGTTTTCTGTTTTTGTTCATATTTCCAAACAAAATAACGAAAAAAAAACAAAAAAATATATGAAATATTTGAGTTTCTACTTTTGTCCATATTTCTCAACAAAATAGGGAAAAAAACCAAAAAAAAGTATCTGAAATATTTTAGTTTTCTGTTTTTGTACATATTTCGCAACTAAATATCGAAAAAAACAAAAAGAATCTGAATTATTTGAGTTTTCTGTTTTTGTCCATATTTCGCAACAAAATAACGAAAAAAAACATAAAATTATTTGAATTATATGAGCTTTCTTTTTTGTCCATATTTCGTAACAAAACAACGAAAAAAAAGTATCTAAAATATTTCAGTTTTCTGATTTTGTCCATATTTCGCAACAAAATAGCGGAAAAAAACAACAAATTCTCTGAAATATTTGAGTTTTCTGTTTTTGTCCATATTTCGCAACAAAATAACAAAAAAAAAACGGCAAAGTATTTGAAATATTTTAGTTTTCTGTTTTGTCCATATTTTGCAACAAAATAAAGAAAAAAAACCAAAAAATATCAGAAAAAACAAAAAACGTATCTGAAATATTTAATTTTACTGTTTTTGTGCATATTTCGCAACTAAATAACGAGAAAACAAAAAGAATATAAAATATGTGAGTTTTCTGTTGTTGTCCATATTTCGCAACCAAATAACGCAAACAACAAAAAAATATCAGGAAAAAGAAAAAAGTATCTGAAATATTTTATTTTACTGTTTTTGTGCATATTGCGCAACTAAATAACGAAAAAAGAAACAAACAATTATCTGAAATAATTGAATTTTATGGGTTTGTCCATATTTCGCAACAAAATCAAGAACAAAAAAAATTTCTGAAATACTTAAGTTTTCTGTTTTTCTCCATATTTCGCAACAAAATAACGAAAAAAAACCAAAAAAGTGCTGAAATATTTGCTATTTTTGTCCATATGTCGGAACAAAATAATAGAAAAAAAAAAAGCATGTGAAATATTTTAGTTTTCTGTTTGTGTCCATATTTCAGAACAAAATAACGAAAAAAAAACCAAAAAAGTATCGAAAAAAAAGTATCTGAAATATTTCAGTATTCTGGTTTTGTCCATATTTCGCAACAAAATAGCGGAAAAAAACAAATTCTCAGAAATATTTGAGTTTTCTGTTTTTGTTCATATTTCCCAACAATATAACAAAAAAAAAAAAAAAATATATGAAATATTTGAGTTCTACTTTTGTCCATATTTCTCAACAAAATAGGGAAAAAACAAAAAAAAAAGTATCTGAAATATTTTAGTTTTCTGTTTTTGTCCATATTTCGCAACTAAATATCGAAAAAAAACAAAAAGAATCTGAATTATTTCAGTTTTCTGTTTTTGTCCATATTTCCCAACAAAATAACGAAAAAAAACAAAAAAATATCTGAAATATTTAATTTTACTGTTTTTGTGCATATTTCGCAACTAAATAACGAGAA
Source organism: Empis livida (assembly GCA_963932195.1). NCBI lineage: Eukaryota > Metazoa > Arthropoda > Insecta > Diptera > Empididae > Empis > Empis livida. The sequence goes on from OZ010646.1 coordinate 25,013,339, forward strand.
AACAAAAAGAATATAAAATATGTGAGTTTTCTGTTGTTCTCCATATTTCGCAACAAAATTACGAAAAAATCAAAAAAGGTCTGAAAAATTTGATTTTTCTATTTTTGTCCATATTTTGCAACTAAATAACGCAAAAAAAAAAATTATCTGAAGTATTTCTGTTTTTCTCCATATTTCGCAACAAAATAACGAAAAAAAACGAAAAAGTATCTGAAAATTTTAGTTTTCAATTTTTGCCCATATTTCGCAGCAAAATAACGAAAAAAACAAAAAGGTATCTGAATTATTTGAGTTTTCTGTTTTCTCCATATTTCGCAACAAAATAACGGAAAAAAACGAAAAAGTATCTGAAATATTTGAGCTTTCTGTTTTTGTCCATATTTCACAACAAAAAACGAAAAAAAAGTATGTATAGTCCATATTTCGCAACATAAAAACGGAACAAAACAACAAATTCTCTGAAATATTTGAGTTTTCTGTTTTTGTCCATATTTCCCAACAAATTAACGAAAAAAAAAAAAAAAATATCAGAAATATTTGAGTTTTCTAATTTTTGTCCATATTTCTCAACAAGGTAAGGAAAAAACCAAAGAATAAAGTATCTGAAATATTTTAGTTTTCGGTTTTTGTCCATATTTCGCAACAAAATAACGAAAAAAATCAAAAAAGGTCTGAAAAATTTAATTTTTCTATTTTTGTCCATATTTTGCAACTAAAAAACAAACAAAAAAAAAAATTATCTGAAGTATTTAAGTTTTCTGTTTTTCTCCATATTTCGCAACAAAATAACGAAAAAAAAACGAAAAAGTATCTCAAATATTTTAGTTTTCATTTTTTGCCCATATTTCGAAACAAAATAACCACAAAAAAACATAAAAGTATCTGAAATATTTGACTTTTCTGGTTTTATCCATATTTCGCAACAAAATAACGAAAAAAAAAACAAAAAAGTATCTGAAATTTTTGAATTTTTATTTTGTTCATTTTTTTCTGTTTTTGTCCATATTTCGCAACTAAATATCGAAAAAAATAAAAAGAATCTGAAATATTTGAGCTCTCTGTTTTTGTCTGTATTTCGCAACAAAATAACGAAAAATAAGTATCTGAAATATGAGAGTGTTCTGGTTTTGTCCATATTTCGAAACAAAATAACGGAAAAAAACAACAAATTCTCTGAAATATTTGAGTTTTCTGTTTTTGTTCATATTTCCAAACAAAATAACGAAAAAAAACAAAAAAATATATGAAATATTTGAGTTTCTACTTTTGTCCATATTTCTCAACAAAATAGGGAAAAAAACCAAAAAAAAAGTATCTGAAATATTTTAGTTTTCTGTTTTTGTACATATTTCGCAACTAAATATCGAAAAAAACAAAAAGAATCTGAATTATTTGAGTTTCTGTTTTTGTCCACATTTCGCAACAAAATAACGAAAAAAAACATAAAAGTATTTGAATTATATGAGCTTTCTTTTTTGTCCATATTTCGTAACAAAACAACGAAAAAAAAGTATCTAAAATATTTCAGTTTTCTGATTTTGTCCATATTTCGCAACAAAATAGCGGAAAAAACAACAAATTCTCTGAAATATTTGAGTTTTCTGTTTTTGTCCATATTTCGCAACAAAATAACAAAAAAAAACGACAAAGTATTTGAAATATTTTAGTTTTCTGTTTTGTCCATATTTTGCAACAAAATAAAGAAAAAAACCAAAAAATATCAGAAAAAACAAAAACGTATCTGAAATATTTAATTTTACTGTTTTTGTGCATATTTCGCCACTAAATATCGAAAAAAATAAAAAGAATCTGAAATATTTGAGCTCTCTGTTTTTGTCTGTATTTCGCAACAAAATAACGAAAAAAAAGTATCTGAAATATGTGAGTGTTCCGGTTTTGTCCATATTTCGCAACAAAATAACGGAAAAAACAACAAATTCTCTAAAATATTTGAGTTTTCTGTTTTTGTTCATATTTCCAAACAAAATAACGAAAAAAAACAAAAAAATATATGAAATATTTGAGTTTCTACTTTTGTCCATATTTCTCAACAAAATAGGAAAAAAAAACCAAAAAAAAAAGTATCTGAAATATTTTAGTTTTCTGTTTTTGTACATATTTCGCAACTAAATATCGAAAAAAACAAAAAGAATCTGAATTATTTGAGTTTTCTGTTTTTGTCCACATTTCGCAACAAAATAAACGAAAAAAAAAAACATAAAAGTATTTGAATTATATGAGCTTTCTTTTTTGTCCATATTTCGTAACAAAACAACGAAAAAAAAGTATCTAAAATATTTCAGTTTTCTGATTTTGTCCATATTTCGCAACAAAATAGCGAAAAAAAAACAACAAATTCTCTGAAATATTTGAGTTTTCTGTTTTTGTCCACATTTCGCAAGAAAATAACAAAAAAAAAACGACAAAGTATCTGAAATATTTTAGTTTTCTGTTTTGTCCATATTTTGCAACAAAATAAAGAAAAAAACAAAAAAATATCAGAAAAAATAAAAATGTATCTGAAATATTTAATTTTACTGTTTTTGTGCATATTTCGCAACTAAATAACGAGAAAACAAAAAGAATATAAAATATGTGAGTTTTTCTGTTGTTGTCCATATTTCGCAACAAAATAACGCAAAAAAACAAAAAAATATCAGGAAAAAGAAAAAAGTATCTGAAATATTTTATTTTACTGTTTTTTGTGCATATTGCGCAACTAAATAACGAAAAAAGAAACAAACAATTATCTGAAATAATTGAATTTTATGGGTTTGTCCATATTTCGCAACAAAATCAAGAACAAAAAAAATTTCTGAAATACTTAAGTTTTATGTTTTTCTCCATATTTCGCAACAAAATAACGAAAAAAAACCAAAAAAGTGCTGAAATTTTTGAGTTTTCTATTTTTGTCCATATGTCGTAACAAAATAATAGAAAAAAAAAAAAAAGCATGTGAAATATTTTAGTTTTCTCTTTTTGTCCATATTTCGGAACAAAATAACGAAAAAAAACCAAAAAAAGTATCGAAAAAAAAGTATCTGAAATATTACAGTATTTCTGGTTTTGTCCATATTTCGCAACAAAAATAGCGGAAAAAAAAACAACAAATTCTCAGAAATATTTGAGTTTTCTGTTTTTGTTCATATTTCCCAACAATATAACAAAAAAAAAAAAAAAAAATATATGAAATATTTGAGTTTCTACTTTTGTCCATATTTCTCAACAAAATAGGGAAAAAACAAAAAAAAAAAGTATCTGAAATATTTTAGTTTTCTGTTTTTGTCCATATTTAGCAACTAAATATCGAAAAAAACAAAAAGAATCTGAATTATTTCAGTTTTCTGTTTTTGTCCATATTTCCCAACAAAATAACGAAAAAAAAACAAAAAAATATCAGAAAAAACAAAAAAGTAGCTGAAATATTTAATTTTACTGTTTTTGTGCATATTTCGCAACTAAATAACGAGAAAACAAAAAGAATATAAAATATGTGAGTTTTCTGTTGTTCTCCATATTTCGCAACAAAATTACGAAAAAAATCAAAAAAGGTCTGAAAAATTTGATTTTTCTATTTTTGTCCATATTTTGCAACTAAATAACGCAAAAAAAAAAAATTATCTGAAGTATTTCTGTTTTTCTCCATATTTCGCAACAAAATAACGAAAAAAAACGAAAAAGTATCTGAAAATTTTAGTTTTCAATTTTTGCCCATATTTCGCAGCAAAATAACGAAAAAAACAAAAAGGTATCTGAATTATTTGAGGTTTCTGTTTTTCTCCATATTTCGCAACAAAATAACGGAAAAAAACGAAAAAGTATCTGAAATATTTGAGCTTTCTGTTTTTGTCCATATTTCACAACAAAAAACGAAAAAAAAGTATGTATAGTCCATATTTCGCAACATAAAAACGGAAAAAACAACAAATTCTCTGAAATATTTGAGTTTTCTGTTTTTGTCCATATTTCCCAACAAAATAACGAAAAAAAAAAAAATATCAGAAATATTTGAGTTTTCTAATTTTTGTCCATATTTCTCAACAAGGTAAGGAAAAAACCAAAGAATAAAGTATCTGAAATATTTTAGTTTTCGGTTTTAGTCCATATTTCGCAACAAAATAACGAAAAAAATCAAAAAAGGTCTGAAAAATTTAATTTTTCTATTTTTGTCCATATTTTGCAACTAAATAACGAAAAAAAAAAACAAAAAATTATCTGAAGTATTTAAGTTTTCTGTTTTTCTCAATATTTCGCAACAAAATAACGAAAAAAAACGAAAAAGTATCTCAAATATTTTAGTTTTCATTTTTTGCCCATATTTCGAAACAAAATAACGAAAAAAAACATAAAAGTATCTGAAATATTTGAGTTTTCTGGTTTTATCCATATTTCGCAACAAAATAACGAAAAAAAAACAAAAAAGTATCTGAAATTTTTGAATTTTTATTTTGTTAATTTTTTTCTGTTTTTGTCCATATTTCGCCACTAAATATCGAAAAAAATAAAAAGAATCTGAAATATTTGAGCTCTCTGTTTTTGTCTGTATTTCGCAACAAAATAACGAAAAATAAGTATCTGAAATATGTGAGTGTTCTGGTTTTGTCCATATTTCGAAACAAAATAACTGAAAAAAATAACAAATTCTCTGAAATATTTGAGTTTTCTGTTTTTGTTCATATTTCCAAACAAAATAACGAAAAAAAACAAAAAAATATATGAAATATTTGAGTTTCTACTTTTGTCCATATTTCTCAACAAAATAGGAAAAAAAACCAAAAACAAAGTATCTGAAATATTTTAGTTTTCTGTTTTTGTACATATTTCGCAACTAAATATCGAAAAAAACAAAAAGAATCTGAATTATTTGAGTTTTCTGTTTTTGTCCACATTTCGCAACAAAATAATGAAAAAAAACATAAAAGTATTTGAATTATATGAGCTTTCTTTTTTGTCCATATTTCGTAACAAAACAACGAAAAAAAAGTATCTAAAATATTTCAGTTTTCTGATTTTGTCCATATTTCGCAACAAAATAGCGGAAAAAAACAACAAATTCTCTGAAATATTTGAGTTTTCTGTTTTTGTCCATATTTCGCAACAAACTAACAAAAAAAAACGACAAAGTATTTGAAATATTTTAGTTTTCTGTTTTGTCCATATTTTGCAACAAAATAAAGAAAAAAACAAAAAAATATCAGAAAAAACAAAAACGTATCTGAAATATTTAATTTTACTGTTTTTGTGCATATTTCGCAACTAAATAACGAGAAAACAAAAAGAATATAAAATATGTGAGTTTTCTGTTGTTGTCCATATTTCGCAACAAAATAACGCAAAAAACAAAAAAATATCAGAAAAAAAAAAAAAGTATCTGAAATATTTAATTTTACTGTTTTTGTGCATATTGCGCAACTAAATAACGAAAAAAGAGACAAACAATTATCTGAAATAATTGAATTTTATGGGTTTGTCCATATTTCGCAACAAAATAAGGAACAAAAAAAATTTCTGAAATACTTAAGTTTTCTGTTTTTCTCCATATTTCGCAACAAAATAACGAAAAAAAAACAAAAAAGTTCTGAAATATTTGAGTTTTCTATTTTTGTCCATATGTCGCAACAAAATAATAGAAAAAACAAAAAAGCATGTGAAATATTTTAGTTTTCTGTTTTTGTCCATATTTCGGAACAAAATGACGAAAAAAAACCAAAAAAGTATCTGAAATATTTGAGTTTTCTGTTTTTGTCCGTATTTCCCAACAAAATACCGAAAAAAAAACAAAAAAATATCTGAAATATTTGAGTTTTCTGCTTTTTGTCCATATTTTTCAACAAAGTAAGGAAAAAAACAAACAAAAAAGCATCTGAAATATTTTAGTTTTCTATTTTTGTCCATATTTCGGAAAAAAATAACGAAAAAAAAAACAAAAAAGTATCTGAAATATTTGAGTTTTCTGTTATTGTCCATATTTCGCAGCAAAATAACGGAAAAAAACAACAAATTCTCTGAAATATTTGGTTTATTTTTTGTCCATATTTCGCAATAACATAACGAAAATAAAACAAAAAAGTATCTGAAATATTTCAGTTTTATACCTTTGTCCATATTTCTCAACAAAAGTAGGAAAAAACAAACAAAAAAGCATCTGAAATATTTTAGTTTTCTGTTTTTCTCGATATTTCGGAACAAAATAACGAAAAAAGAAACAAAAAAGTATCTGAAATATTTGAGCTTTCTGTTTTTGTCCATATTTCGCAACAAAAAACGAAAAAAAAAGTATCTGAAATATTTGAGTTTTCTGGTTTTATCCATATTTCGCAACATAATAACGATAAAAAATAACAAATTCTGTGAAATATTTGAGTTTTCTGTTTTTGTCCATATTTCCTAACAAAATAACAAAAAAAAACAAAAAATATTTGAAATATTTGCGTTTTCTACCTTTTGTCCATATTTCTCAACAAAGTAAGGAAAAAAACAAAGAAAAAAAGAATCTGAAATATTTGAGCTCTCTGTTTTTGTCCGTATTTCGCAACAAAATAACGAAAAACATATCTGGAATATGTGAGTTTTCTGGTTTTGTGCATATTACCAACAAAAACCAAAAAAAAAAAGGAAATGTAATTTTTGAGTTTTCTAATTTTGGCCATATTTCTCAACAAAGTAAGGAAACAAACAAAGAAAAAAAGAATCTGAAATATTTTAGTTTTCTGTTTTTGTCAATATTTCGGACCAAAATAACGAAAAAGAAACATAAAAGTATCTGAAATATTTGAGCATTCTGTTTTTGTCCACATTTTGCAACAAAAAACGAAAAAAAAGTATCTGAAATATTTGAGTTTTCTGGTATTGTCCATATTTTGCAACAAAATAACGAAAAAAAAACAAAAAAATATCTGAAATTTTCGAATTTTTATTTTGTTCTTTTTTTTTCTGTGTTTGTCCATATTTCTCAACTAGATATTGAAAAAAATAAAAAGAATCTGAAATATTTGAGCTCTCTGTTTTTGTCCGTATTTCGCAACAAAATAACGGAAAAAAAGTATCTGAAATATGTGAGTTTTTTGGTTTTGTCCTTAGTTCGCAACAAAATAACGGAAAAAACAACAAATTCTCTGAAATATTTGAGTTTTCTGTTTTTGTTCATATTTCCCAACAAAATAACGAAAACAAAACAAAACAATATACGAAATATTTGAGTTTCTACTTTTGTCCATATTTCTCAACAAAATAGGGAAAAAACTAAAATAAAAGTATCTACAATATTTTAGTTTTCTGTTTTTGTCCACATTTTGCAACAAAAAACGAAAAAAACAAAAAGAATCTGAATTATTTGAGTTTTCTGTTTTTGTCCATATTTCGCAACAAAATAACGAAGAAAAACATAAAAGTATTTGAATTATTTGAGCTTTCTTTTTGTCCATATTTCGTAACAAAATAACGAAAAAAAAGTATCTGAAATATTTCAGTTTTCTGGTATTATCCATATTTCGCAACAATATAACGGAAAAAAAACAACAAATTCTCTGAAATATTTGAGTTTTCTGTTTTTGTCCATATTTCCCAACAAAATAACGAAAAAAAAACAAAAAAATATTTGAAATTTTTGAGTTTTCTACTTTTGTCCATATTTCTCAACAAAATTAGGAAAAAAACAAAAAAAAGGCATCTGAAAAATTTGAGTTTTCTGTTTTTGTCCATATTTCCCAACAAAATAACGAAAAAAAAAAACAAAAAGGTATCTGAAATATTTGAGTTTTCTGTTTTTGTCCATATTTTGCAACTAAATAACGAAAAAAAAACAAAAAATTATCTGAAGAATTTAAGTTTTCTATTTTTCTCCATATTTGGCAACAAAATAAAGAAAAAAAACTAAAACTATCTGAAATATTTTAGTTTTAATTTTTTGCCCGTATTTCGCAGCAAAATAACGAAAAAAAGAAAAAGGTGTCTGAAATATTTGAGTTTTCCGTTTTTCTCCATATTTCGCAACAAAATAACGGAAAGAAAACGAAAAAGTATCTGAAATATTTTAGTTTTCATTTTTTGCCCATATTTCGCAACAAAATAACGATAAAAAAAAATAAGAGTATCTGAAATATTTGAGCTTTCTGTTTTTGTTCATATTTCGCAACAAAAAACGAAAAAAAAATATCTGAAATATTTGAGTTTTCTGATATTGTGCATATTTCGCTACAAAATAACGAAAAAAAAAACAAAAAAGTATCTGAAATTTTTGAATTTTTATTTTTTTCATTTTTTTTCTGTTTTTTTCCGTATTTCGCAACTAAATATCGAAAAAAATAAAAAGAATCTGAAATATTTGAGCTCTTTGTTTTTGTCCGTATTTCGCAACAAAATAACGAAAAAAAAGTATCTGAAATATGTGAGTTTTCTGGTTTTGTCCATATTTCGCAACAAAATAACGGAAAAAAACAACAAATTCTCTGAAATATTTGAGTTTTCTGTTTTTGTTGTTCATATTTCCCAATAAAATAACGAAAATAGTCGTTGTTTTTCGTTATTTTGTTATTTCGCAACAAAATAACGAAAAAAAACGACAAACTATCTGAAATATTTGTTAATAGTTTTTTTTTTTTTAAACTCTATTTTTCTATTCGATAACTAACGTGCGCACCCTACGATGGTCAATCAAAGACTTATTTAGGTCAGTCAATCGCACCGCCCACGTTAGCCTCTCTCTTTCTCTTTCTATAGAGAAAGGATATACTACAAAGCAATTACACAATTTGAGAAAGGGACTGATTTTATTCTCAAGTACAATATTGTGTAACATTCGGCCATTCTATAATAATCATCGCCTCGATGATTATCCATCTACTAATATTCAACATGCAAATTACTACTTACTAAATTATTTTATCATGCAAAAATATTTAATATATTTTTTTTCTTAAATATATCTATCTATAAGTGCACTTTTCTAAATACTATATTATCATGCTTTAATTAATCTACAACAACAAGCAAATATGTTAGTAATTATTTCAACAAATAATTAATATAAAATATTAATATAAAATATTAATTATTATTATAAAATATTATTAATACTAATTTCAACTACATGCAAAAATATTAATAAATTTTTAATTTATATAAAACTCCTTTAGATCTGACAATATAATCGAGCCGGAAATTAAGCTCAAAACCTACACAAGAGTATACTTCAGTCAAAGGGATCAATAATTGACCAATTCTTTCAATATTTCAATATTTAACAACATTTTGTTTATTTCAACTTCCTTTAAATCATTAATACTTATATCTCTTCATTTTACAACATTTCCTTTAATTATGATAGCGCAAAAATGTGGCCAGCGAGCTAACACTCAAAGATCACAAAAATATACACTTCAAATAAAGGGATTGACATAAATCAACCAACACTTCAATTCATCTTATTACTTGGTCATGACCATCAATAAATAATTTTATTCTTTATCAATTCATTACTTTCTTTGATTAAAATATTTCACCTGTATGTGAATAAACTCCAAATTCATAGTTTTATAGTCAAATAAAAATAATTAAAAGAAATATTAAAATATAAACATCATTCAACATCAATCAAAATTCATTGTATTTTTTTAAATTTTAATCATAAATTAAATTTCCTCATCATCTTCTTCGGAACTTAATTCTAGGAATGATATATCCTCGAATTTACACCAAGGTTTCATTTTATCCGCCGCATACACAGAACAAAAAGGCTTCTGTGTTACTTGTGTTGTTGACGTATCTGCTATTTCATATCTGTCATTACCCAATATTTTTTTAACAACATATGGTCCCTTAAATCGTGGTAATAATTTTCGTGATTGACCACTAGCTGGATGTTCCGCTTTTATTAATATTAAATCACCTTCATTATACTTTTGAGGTGCTTTATGTCTCGTGTTATAATTATGTGCTGTTTTAGTCTGTTTTTCTTTTATACATTGTTCTACAGCTCTCTTACTTTTTCCAAATCATTTTTATTCTCTTCATATTCATGCAAAGCTAAACTTAACTTATTGTGCAGCATATTTGCTGGTTCATATGAAAATAAAAGCTTTTGGGCCGTATACCCCGTAACATCATGCTTAATGTTATTTAAACCCCATTGTATTGAAACTAAATTTTCGTCCCAATTAGCTGAAGTTTCATCATTAGTATTACTGGCTAATGACTTATTTAATGATCTAAATACTCTTTCAATTTGCCCATTAGATCGTGGAGTTCTAACCGCTGTCAAAATATGAAAAACATTATTTTCCTTACAATAAATTGTAAATTTTTTTGAAGTAAATGCACTTCCACGATCACTAATTATGCGAGTTGGCATTCCAAAATATTGCGAAATATCATCGAGCGTTTTAATAACATTTGCAGTATTTGTAGTTCTTACTGCTCGTAGTATTATATACTTTGTAAAAGCATCGATGATTCCAATTAAGTAACAATTTTGTTTTCGGCTTTTAATAAAAGGTCCTACATGATCAATATGAATAGTGTGGAATGGAATAGCTATTTTTGCTATTGGATGTAAATGATGTCTAGTTTCATCATTTCCACGTTTATTATACAAACATTCCAAACAACTATCCGTATATTTTCTTACAATTGTATGCATTTTCGGAAACCAATAATTTTTCCTAATTAATTCAATTGTATTGTCAATACTAAAATGCCCAATATCATCATGATGAGACTGAATTACTTTCCATCGTAATCCTCTAGGTACCACAAATTTGAGGCCATTTTTAGTCTTTTTATAAAGTTTATTATCTTTCATTTCATATTCTTTTTTTATATATTTGCTATCTGGTGATTCATGATTAGTTTGTAGAATTTTTACAATGTTATCAATTTGTAAATCTTTGCGTTGCAAAGTTGAAATCCAATCAAGCTCTTCCATACCAATCGCCATTTGTCTGTGACCAACTATTGTAGATTCAACTGCCTTTTCAACCGGACACCTACTTAAAGCATCAATATGTGTCATAAATTTTGCTGATCTATATACGATTTCAAAATCGTATTCTTGTATTTTTAGCCACCAACGGCCAATACGACTTATAAGAGTTTTCTTACTATGTGTAAATTTTAATGAATCACAATCTGTCACAATTTTAAATCTTTTATTTAATAAATAATATTTAAACCTCTCTAAACTATCTACAACAGCCAACGCTTCTAATTCGTAACTATGGTATTGTGATTCTGTCGCAGTTGTAGAACGACTATAATACGCTATTACTCCTTTTGTCTTATTATTTTCATCAACCTGTATTAACATTCCCGCCAAACCAATACTACAAGCATCTGTGTGAAGCTCATGCTCTAACTTTGGATCATATAATATCAATATAGGCTCTTCACATAATTTGTCTTTTAAAATTTCAAATGATTTTTGTTGCTCTTCACCCCATTCAAAAATTGATTCTTTCATTAGTAAATTATTTAAAGGCTTAGCAATTATTGAATAATTCATTATAAATTTTCGGAAATACCCAGTTAGACCCAAAAAACGACGGACTTCAGTAATATTTGTTGGTGCAATAAAATTCTTCACAGCATCTATTTTTCTACTTCCTGGCTTAATTCCACAAGCGTTAATTTCATGTCCCAAATAAACAATATTGCTAGCAAAAAATACACATTTTTTTAAGTTAATTCTAAGTCCTCTGTCAATTAATATTTCAAGAAATATTTCAATATTTTCAAGACTCTCTTTAATAGTTTTTGAATGAAGCATAACATCATCAACATATACTGAATATTTTCGTGGTTTAATTTTACGAGATACTTTTGACATCATACGCATGAAAACAGCAGCAGAGTTGGTTAAGCCAAAAGGCATACGTTTAAATTGATATTGTCCTTTTGGTGTTACAAAAGCAGTAAGATGTCGTGATTTTTCTTCTACATTTACTTGATAATACCCGCTCATCAAATCAATTGTATTAAAAATACATGAGCCAGAAAATGAATTTAATTCTTCTTCTATATTAGGTGTTGGAAAATATTCTTTTTTTGTAATATTATATAAAAATCTATAGTCTACACACATTCTAAAACTGCCTTCTTTTTTCTTCACTAATATTACAGGACTAGCATATTCAGATGTTGATTCTTCAATAATATCATTATCTAATAACTCTTTAATTATGTTATCAAGTATTTCAATTTGTCCATATGGTATTCTATAAGTTTTATATCGAATAATTTCATCTGACTTTAAAATAATTTCAATATCAGTATCTTTAGCTTTTCCTATTTCAGATATATCAAGCGATGTTGCATCTCTATGTTTATTCAATACTTTTATTAATGCTGCCTTGTCAACCATACTATTTTCACTCCAAAATTTACATCTTCTAACCCAATTTCTCTTTTTTTAATTCTCATTTGTCGTGCTATTTTAGGTTGTATTCTGTCGGTAGTATTAAATGTATTTGTAGTATCTCGTGTAATTTTCAACGTGCCATATTTTTTTATGATCATCACATCTGGATGATCAAGAAAATTTCGTCCTATTAAGATGGGCACATCTTGGTAACCATCATCTACCACAGTTATATTAACTGGTAACTTAACATCATTTATTTTAATATTTTTATTCATCATACCTAAAGATTTATATGTTCCCCCTTCAAAACCTTTTAGAACCGAATCACATGGCTCAAAAGACCAACCAAATTTATTGGCAGTTGACAATTTTAGAGTTGAACAATCACTGCCTAAATCAATAAATGCATCTAATTCTTTATTTTCAACTAATATTCTTTGATAACATTCATTTTCATTATCAGAAAATTGACTTATAGAGCGTACATTACTTCGTTTGTCTATTTTGCCATCATTTTTGTTACGACAATCAAATGAAAAATGACCTGGCTTACCACATCTATAACATAATTTAGGCTTTCAATTATTTTGCTTTAAATTATCAAGTTTTTGTTTATCATTTGAAAAATTTCTGTAAAAGTTGGGCCTTTGAAAATTATTACTAGTTGACGTACTTGATTTTTGAAAATTATTGTTATTATATGATGTAAGTGGTCTTTTGTATGGTATGGTGGATGAGTAAGAAGTTCTTTGAAATTTATTATTAGGAAGTTCTTTTTCAGGATAAATTTGTTTTAAATTAGTTGTAGCATTTGAATTTAAAAATTGCTTGCGCATTTGGTAATGGTCATTCAATGGTTCTATTACTTTAATTTCTTTTAAGGTTTCATTTAAAGTTGTAGGTTTAGCTGCTTGAACACGGAAAATTAAATCTTTATTATTCAATCCCGAAATTACATATTGAATAGTTTCTGTTTCAGAAATATTTAATTTTTGGCATAATCCTACAACATCATAAAAATAAACTTCTATCTCTTCATGCATTAATTTTTGTCGCTTCATTATATAACATATCCGATTTGTTTTCAACAGATGGAAACCCCAATAAAAAACTAATTTTAAATTCAGACCATTCTTTCAAATCCTTTCTTTTCACCTCATACCATGTTTTCGCTGCACCTTTCAATTGACTACTAGCGTAAAACATTGTCGTTAAGTCGTCCCATCCGTAAATACTATTCAAATTTTCTACTGTATTTACCCAATCTGCTGCTGTTATAGAAATTTTTCCAGGCTTAAATGTTGGAATTAATGTCTGAGCCTCTGTCAAAGACATTCGCATAAAACTTTCATTTCTAGTGGAACGATTTACCAAATTAGTTGCTGAATTTCGTAGTTCTGTAGAAGTAAAAACTGGTGTAAAATTGGCATTATTACTTTGCTGTCGTAATAAATCATTTTCTTCTGTAAGTCTAATGATTTCTGTTTGTAATTCTTCTAAATTCGCTTGCGTATTATTATCTTGTGGTGGACTAATTTCAGACGATACTTCTACAACATTCTCATTATTAGTTGACCTCGCGGGTCTCCCTATTGTTACACTTTTAGACATTTCAATGTAGTGTATTATCGCCTTTTTATATTTATATTTATTTTATTGTAAATTACACTAACCTGATTTGAAATTAATTCTTTGTAATTAATCTTATATTTTGATAATGTACCTGATATCGTAATTCTTGTTTTATATCAAAACATTCAAATTGATCATAAAAAAAAAGAAATATATTTTTTTTTAATTGTAAACACAATTTTTTCAAGTTCATTTATATAATCTTTCACTAACACTTCTTAAAATTGTATGACTCATTTACGCATAATAATAAAAAAAAAAAAATACAAAAGGATTCACTTATATTTCACAACAATATTTCCCAGGTTCTTTGTTCTTCTTATATTTTTTTTTTAACACAAACACTCAAATTATTTATTATTTTTCCCAAAATTAAGTATATCATAAACTCTTTTCACACCCTCATAAATTCATACACTAATTAATTCATTAAAATAAGCAGTAAACAAAATAAACAAAACAAAACAAAAATTTTCAAGTTCACAATCCTTTATGAATAATGCAATTTAAATCTATGTATGTGTATTTATGTATACAGAAAAATTTATGTATACCGAAAAATTAATGTTCATCGTCATAGAATTTCTTAGAATAAATTTATAAATTTATAGTGTATCACGCATTCACTGCATGGCTTGCTGTGCAATATCCAAACAAATGTATTACGCATCAACAAAATAAAATATATGCACAAGTACGCATCCTCAAATAATTCCTTATAAAACACAAAATATATACACTATAGCAACTAATAGCACAACATAATTATAATAGTTCAGACAAGTTTCAACAGGTATATTTTCCTTTTTACGCATACACTCAATTTCTTTGTTTTTATTACGCATTCACTCACTTTCTTTGTTCACAAAGAATAGTATAGAATTTTCCAGCAAAATTATAAAAAAAACCACTGGATTTTATCTGAAATGTTAATAGTTTTTTTTTTTTAAACTCTATTTTTCTATTCGATAACTAACGTGCGCACCCTACGATGGTCAATCAAAGACTTATTTAGGTCAGTCAATCGCACCGCCCACGTTAGCCTCTCTCTTTCTCTTTCTATAGAGAAAGGATATACTACAAAGCAATTACACAATTTGAGAAAGGGACTGATTTTATTCTCAAGTACAATATTGTGTAACATATTTTAGTTTTCTGTTTTGTCCATATTTTGCAACAAAATAAAGAAAAAAACAAAAAAAATTCAGAAAAAACAAAAAAGTATTTGAAATATTTAATTTTACTGTTTTTGTGCATATTTCGCAACTAAATAACGAGAAAACAAAAAGAATATAAAATATGTGAGTTTTCTGTTGTTGTCCATATTTCGCAACAAAATAACGAAAATAGACGTTGTTTTTCGTTATTTTGTTATTTCGCAACAAAATAACGAAAAAAAACAAAGAAGTTCTGAAATATTTGAGTTTTCTATTTTTGTCCATATGGCGCAACAAAATAATAGAAAAAAACAAAAAAGCATGTGAAATATTTTAGTTTTCTGTTTTTGTCCATATTTCGGAACCAAATAAGGAAAAAAAAACAAAAAAGTATCTGAAATATTTGAGTTTTCTACTTTTGTCCATATTTCTCAACAAAATTAGGAAAAAAGCAAACAAAAAAGCATCTGAAATATTTTAGTTTTCTGTTTTTGTCAATATTTCGGAACAAAATAACGAACAAAAAAAAAAGTATCTGAAATATTTGAGCTTTCTGTTTTTGTCCATATTTCGCAACAAAAAACGAACAAAAAGTATCTGAAATATTTGAGTTTTCTGGTTTTGTCCATATTTGGCAACAAAATAACGAAAAAAATCAAAAAAGATCTGAAAAATTTGATTTTTCTATTTTTGTCCATATTTTGCAACTATATAACGAAAAAAAAAAAATATTATCTGAAGTATTTAAGTTTTCTGTTTTTGTCCATATTTCGGAACAAAATAACGAAAGAAAAACAAAAAAATATCTGAAATATTTCAGTTTTCTACTTTTTGTCCATATTTCTCAACAAAGTAAGGAAAAAAACAAAGAAAAAACTATCTGAAATAATTTAGTTTTCTCTTTTTGTCCATACTTCTTAACAAAATAAAGAAAAAAATACAAAAAAGTATCTGAAATTTTTGAATTTTTTTTGTTCAATTTTTTGTTCTGTTTTTGTCCATATTTCGCAACTAAATATCGAAAAAAATAAAAAGGTTCTAAAATATTTGAGCTTTCTGTTTTTGTCCGCATTTCGCAACAAAATAACGAAAATAAGTATCTGAAATATTTGAGTTTTCGGGTTTTGTCCATATTCCCAACAAAAAACGAAAAAAAAGTATCTGAAATATTTGAGTTTTCTGGTTTTATCCATATTTCGCAACATAATAACGATCAAAAACAACAAATTCTGTGAAATATTGCACTTTTCTGTTTTTGTCTATATTTCCCAAGAAAATAACGACAAAAAAAAACAAAAAAATATTTGAAATATTTGCGTTTTCTACCTTTTGTCCATATTTCTCAACAAAGTAAGGAAAAAACAAAGAAAAAAAGAATCTGAAATATTTGAGCTCTCTGTTTTTGTCCGTATTTCGCAACAAAATAACGAAAAACATATCTGGAATATGTGAGTTTTCTGGTTTTGTGCATATTAACAACAAAAAACAAAAAAAAAAAGGATATGAAATTTTTGAGTTTTCTAATTTTGGCCATATTTCTCAACAAAGTAAGGAAACAAACAAAGAAAAAAAGAATCTGAAATATTTTAGTTTTCTGTTTTTGTCAATATTTCGGACCAAAATAACGAAAAAGAAACATAAAAGTATCTGAAATATTTGAGCATTATGTTTTTGTCCACATTTTGCAACAAAAAACGAAAAAAAAAGTATCTGAAATATTTGAGTTTTCTGGTATTGTCCATATTTTGCAACAAAATAACGAAAAAAACAAAAAGTATTTGAATTATTTGAGCTTTCTTTTTGTCCATATTTCGTAACAAAATAACGAAAAAAAAGTATCTGAAATATTTCAGTTTTCTGGTTTTGTCCATATTTCGCAACAATATAACTGAAAAAAACAACAAATTCTCTGATATATTTGATTTTTCTGTTTTTGTTCTTATTTCCCAACAAAATAACGAAAATAGTCGTTGTTTTTCGTTATTTTGTTATTTCGCAACAAAATACCGAAAAAAAACGACAAACTATCTGAAATATTTTAGTTTTCTGTTTTGTCCATATTTTGCAACAAAATAAAGCAAAAAACAAAAAAAATTCAGAAAAAACAAAAAAGTATCTGAAATATTAAATTTTACTGTTTTTGTGCATATTTCGCAACTAAATAACGAGAAAACAAAAAGAATATAAAATATGTGAGTTTTCTGTTGTTGTCCATATTTCGCAACAAAATAACGAAAATAGTCGTTGTTTTTCGTTATTTTGTTATTTCGCAACAAAATAACGAAAAAAAACGACAAACTATCTGAAATATTTTAGTTTTCTGTTTTGTCCATATTTTGCAACAAAATAAACAAAAAAACAAAAAAATATCAGAAAAAACAAAAAAGTATCTGAAATATTTAATTTTACTGTTTTTGTGAATTTTACTGTTTTTTTTTGTCCATATTTCGCAATAATATAACGAAAATACAGCAAAAAAGTATCTGAATTATTTCAGTTTTCTACTTTTGTCCATATTTATCAACAAAATTAGGAAAAAAACAAACAAAAAGCATCTGAAATATTTTAGTTTTCTGTTTTTGTCATATTTCGGAACAAAATAACGAAAAAAAAAACAAAAAAGTATCTGAATATTTGAGCTATCTGTTTTTGTCCATATTTCGCAACAAAAAACGAAAAAAAAAGTATCTGAATATTTGAGCTATCTGTTTTTGTCCATATTTCGCAACAAAAAACGAAAAAAAAAGTATGTGAAATAATTGAGTTTTCTGTTTTGTCCATATTTCGCAACATAATAACGGCAGAAAACAACAAATTCTCTGAAATATATGAGTTTCTGTTTTGTCCATATTTCCCAACAAAATAACGAAAAAAAAACAAAAAAATATGTGAAATATTATAGTTTTCTGTTTTTGTCCATATTTCGGAACAAAATAACGAAAAGAAACAAAAAAGTATCTCAAATATTTGAGCTTTCTGTTTTTGTCCATATTTCGCAACAAAAAACGAAAAAAAAAGTATGTGAAATATTTGAGTTTTCTGGTTTTGCCCATATTTTGCAAAATAATAACAGAAAAAAACAACAAATTCCCTGAAATATTTGAGTTTTCTGTTTTTGTCCATATATCCCAACAAAATAACAAAAAAAAACAAAGAAGTATCTGAAATATTGAGCTTTCTGTTTTTGTCCATATTTCGCAACAAAAAACGAAAAAAAAATTATCTGTAATATTTGAGTTTTCTGGTTTTGTCCATATTTCGCAACATAATAACGGAAAAAATAACAAATTCTCTGAAATATTTAATTTTTCTATTTTTGTCCATATTTCCAAACAAAATAACGCAAAAAAAACAAAAAAATATCTGAAATATTTGAGTTTTATACTTTTTGTCCATATTTCTAAACAAAGAAAAAAGTAATCTTGAATATTGAATTTCTGGTTTTGTCCATATTTCGCAACATAATAATGAAAAAAATAACAAATTCTCTGAAATATTTGAGTTTTCTTTTTTCTCCATTTTTCCCAACAAAATAACGAAAAAAAAAACAAAAAAATATCTGAAATATTTGAGTAAATTTTTGTCCATATTTCTCAACAAAGTAAGGAAAAAAACAAAGAAATAAGTATCTGAAATATTTTAGTTTTCTGTTTTTGTCAATATTTCGGAACAGAATAACGAAAAAAAAAAAAAAGTATCTGAAATTTTTGAGCTTTCTGTTTTGTCCATATTTTGCAACAAAAAACGAAAAAAAAATTATCTGTAATATTTGAGTTTTCTGGTTTTGTCCATATTTCGCAACAAAATAACGAAAAAAAACCAAAAAGTATCTGAAATTAATTATTGAATATTTTTTTATTCATTTTTTTTTCTCTTTTTGTCCATATTTCTTAACAAAATAAAGAAAAAAATAAAAAGAATCTGAAATATTTAAGCTCTCTGTTTTTGTCCGTATTTCGCAACAAAATAACAAAAAAAAAGTATCTGAAATATGTGAGTTTTCTGGTTTTGTGCATATTGCCAATAAGAAACGAAAAAAAAACAAAAAAGTATCTGAAATTTTTGAGTTTTCTACTTTTGTCCATATTTCTCTACAAAATTAGAAAAAAAACAAACAAAAAAGCATCTGAAATATTTTAGTTTTCTAGTTTTGTCCATATTTCGGAACAAAATAACGAAAAAAAAAAAAGTATCTGAAAATATTGAGTTTCTACTTTTGTCCATATTTCTCAACAATTAGGAAAAAAGCAAACAAAAAAGCATCTGAAATAGTTTAGTTTTCGGTTTTTGTCCATATTTCGCAACAAAAAAACGAAAAAAATCAAAAAAGGTCTGAAAAATTTGATTTTTCTATTTTTGTCCATATTTTGCAACTAAATAACGAAAAGAAAAAAAAAAAAATATAAAAAAAAAAAATATATCTGAAGTATTTAAGTTTTTTGTTTTTATCCATATTTCGCAACAAAATAACGAAAAAAAAACGAAAAAGTATCTGAAATATTTTAGTTTTCATTTTTTCCCATATTTCGCAACAAAATAACGAAAAAAAACAAAAAAGTATCTGAAATATTTAAGCTTTCTGTTTTTGTCCATATTTTG
>OZ010646.1:25033281-25150696 GCA_963932195.1 Empis livida
GAAAAAAAACAAAAAAATATCTGAAATAATTGAGTTTTCTAACTTTGTCCATATTTCTCAACAAAATAAGGAAAAAAACAAAAAAAAAAGTATCTGAAAAATTTTAGTTTTCTGTTTTTGTCCATATTTTGCAACTAAATATCGAAAAAAACAAAAAGAATCTGAATTATTTTAGTTTTCTGTTTTTGTCCATATTTGGCAACAAAATAACGAAAAAAAAAACGACAAAGTAACTGAAATATTTTAGTTTTCATTTTTTGCCCATATTTCGCAACAAAATAACGAAAAAAAATATAAAAGTATCTGAATTATTTGAGCTTTCTTTTTGTCCATATTTCGTAACAAAATAACGAAAAAAAAGTATATGAAATAATTCGAAAGAGTTTTTTTCGTTATTTTGTGACGAAATATAGACAAAAAAGAAAGCTCAAATAATTCAGATACTTTTATGTTTTTCTTCGTTATTTTGTTGCGAAATATGGGCAAAAAATTAAAACTAAAATATTTCAGATACTCTTTCGTTTTTTTTTTGTTATTGTTTTTCGAAAAAACACAGAAAACTCAATATTTAGATGCGAAATATGGACAAAAACAGAAATCTCATATATTTCAGAGAATTTGTTGTTTTTTTTCCGTTATTTTGTTGCCAATTATGGACAAAACCTGAAAACTCAAATAGTTCAAATACTTTTTGTTCGTTTTTTGTTGCGAAATATGGACAAAAACAGAAAGCTCAAATATTTCAGATACTTTTATGTTTTTTTTCGTTATTTTGTTGCGAAATATGGGCAAAAAATGAAAACTAAAATATTTCAGATACTTTTTCGTTATTTAGTAGCGAAATATGGAGAAAAACAGAAAACTCAAATATTTGAGATACTTTTATGTTTTTGTCGTTATTTTGCTGCGAAATATTGGCAAAAAATTCAAACTTAAATATTTCAGATAATTTTGTGTTTTGTTTTCATTATTTATTTGCAAAATATGGACAAAAATAGAAAAATCAATTTTTCAGACCTTTTTTGATTTGTTTCGTTATTTAGTTGCGAAATATGGACAAAAACAAAAAACTCAAATATTTCAGATGCTTTTTTTTATTATTTTGTTGCGACATATGGACAAAAATAGAAAACGCAAATATTTCAGAACTCTTTTGTTTTTTTTTTCGTTATTTTGTTGCGAAATATTGAGAAAAACAGAAAAATCAAATATTTCAGAAATTTTTTTTGTACCTTATTTTGTTGCAAAATATGTACAAAAACAGAAAACTAAAATATTTCAGATACTTTTTTTTTGTGTTTTTCCTTATTTTGTTGAGAAATATGGACAACAGTAGAAAACTCAAATACTTCAGAGAATTTGTTGTTTTTTTCCGTTATTTTGTTGCGAAATATGGACAAAACCACAAAACTCAAATATATCAGATACTTTTTTTTTCGTTATTTTGTTGGAAAATATGGGCAAAAAAGGAAGCTCAAATAATTCGGATACTTTTATGTTTTTTTTCGTTATTTTGTTGCGAAATATGGGCAAAAAATGAAAACTAAAATATTTCAGATACTTTTTCATTTTTTTTTCGTTATTTTGTTGCGAAATATGGGCAAAAAATTAAAACTAAAATATTTCAGATACTTTTTCGTTTTTTTTCGATATTTAGTTGCGAAATATGGACAAAAACAGAAAAAAAAATGAACAAAAAAAAATTCAAAAATTTCAGATACTTTTTTGTTTTTTTTTCGTTATTTTGTTGCGAAATATGGACAAAAACAGAAAAATAAAATACTTCAGATGTTTTTTTGTTTGTTTTTTCCTAATTTTGTTGAGAAATATGGACAAAAGTAGCAAACTCAAATATTTCAGATACTTTTATGTTGTTTTTTTCGTTTTTTGTTGGGAATATGGACAAAACCAGAAAACTCAAATATTTCAGATACTTTTTTTTCGTTATTTTGTTGCGAAATACGGACAAAAACAGAAAGCTCAAATATTTCAGATTCTTTTTATTTTTTTCGATATTTAGTTGCGAAATATGGACAAAAACAGAAAAAATAATGAACAAAAAAAATTAAAAAATTTCATATACTTTTGTGTTTTTTTTTTCGTTATTTTGTTGCGAAATATGGACAAAAACAGAAAAATAAAATATTTTAGATGTTTTTTTGTTTGTTTTTTCCTAATTTTGTTGAGAAATATGGACAAAAGTAGCAAACTCAAATATTTCAGATACTTTTATGTTGTTTTTTTCGTTTTTTGTTGGGAATATGGACAAAACCAGAAAACTCAAATATTTCAGATACGTTTTTTTTATTATTTTGTTGCGAAATACGGACAAAAAAGAGAAAGCTAAAATATTTCAGATTCTTTTTATTTTTTTCGATTTTTAGTTGCAAAATATGGACAAAACAGAAAAGAAAAATGAGCAAAAAAAACATTCCAAAATTTCAGATAATTTTGTGTTTGTTTTTTCGTTATTTTGTTGCGAAATATGGACAAAATAACGAAAAAAAACATAAAAGTATCTGAATTATTTGAGCTTTCTTTTTTGTCTATATTTCGTCACAAAATAACGAAAAAAAAATTTATGAAATATTTCAGTTTTTTGGTTTTGTCCATATTTCGCAACAAAATAACGGAAAAAACAACAAATTCTCTGAAATATTTGAGTTTTCTGTTTTTGTCCATAATTTCCAACAAAATAACGGAAAAAAAACAAAAAAATATCTGAAATAATTGAGTTTTCTAACTTTGTCCATATTTCTCAACAAAATAAGGAAAAAAACAAAAAAAAAAGTATCTGAAAAATTTTAGTTTTCTGTTTTTGTCCATATTTTGCAACTAAATATCGAAAAAAACAAAAAGAATCTGAATTATTTTAGTTTTCTGTTTTTGTCCATATTTCGCAACAAAATAACGAAAAAAAACACGACAAAGTAACTGAAATATTTTAGTTTTCATTTTTTGCCCATATTTCGCAACAAAATAACGAAAAAAAACATAAAAGTATCTGAATTATTTGAGCTTTCTTTTTGTCCATATTTCGTAACAAAATAACGAAAAAAAAGTATCTCAAATAATTCAGTTTTCTGGTTTTGTCCATATTTCGCAACAAAATAACGACAAAAACAACAAATTATCTGAAATATTTGAGTTTTCTGTTTTTGTCCATATTTCGCAACAAAATAACGCAAAAAACAAAAAAATATCAGAAAAAAACAAAAAAGTAACTGAAATATTTAATTTTACTGTTTTTGTGCATATTGCGCAACTAAATGACGAAAAACAAAAAGAATATGATATATTTGAGTTTTCTGTTTTGGTTCATATTGCACAACAAAATAACGAAAAAAACAAACAATTATCTGAAATAAAAGGTAAAGGTTGGTATTGGTCCTAGGCAGAGTAACTAACATGTGCTCTGGTAAAACCTAGGTAAAGCCTTCTGAAACTAACATCTACAGCTCTGCCAACAAATCCTATTCCCACCTCCTCGAAGGTAGGTAACATAGTTATATGCCGGGTGCCTCCTGGATACTTACATTGTAAGGCTAACGGGAAAGGGTGAATGCGAATACTTGGCGCAATAACCAAGACCTCATGTGGTCCGCTAGTACCCACAAACCAAAACTAGTAAAAATCATGAAAAATGGAATCTAATGGAATTTCAAATCGAGTTGGGATATCAACTCAAACGTCAGGAGTAGTAGCCGCGGTTCCTGGCTGGCTTGGTGTTACGACCCCCCATGCTAGTAACACTAAGTCGCCAGCGGGAAACTCTGGAAATGAACATGGAACGAACTTGGTTAATGAAAGTATAAACAAAAATATAAACACATAGGGATTCAAACAATACTACCCCAATCTTAAACCCATTCGGTAAGGGAGGTAGAATTGCGCGGGCGCCGCCGCAAAAGAATATCCAACAACAAGAACAAAACAATATTGTTGTACCATTACGAGCAAGTTCGGGATCACGCTCAAAAGATAGCAAACAACAAGAACATATTGCTGTAGCATTAAGAGCAAGTTCGAGATCACGCTCAAAAGATAATCAATTCCACTCAAACAGAATAAAAACTCTAATTGATGAATTACAAAAATCAAATAATAGAAATGAACAGCTGAATGAAATAATTACTAGAATGAGCGAGCAAATAGAAGAATTGAAAACAGAAATGGCAATCTTAAAAACACAGAAAAAACAACAAAACAACGACAGCAATAAAATGGAAATACCAGACCAGGAAGTCACCATACAGGAAACAAATAAAAATGAGAAAAACCCGGTGGGACCAGCTGTAGAAACACAATGGATCCTAAAAACAAGGAGACCCAACAAAAAGAGGAAAGCTGAATCATCCCCGGAAATAGAAAAAATACAAATAATTAATAAACTAGTGAATACACGAGATAAGGAAGAGGTAAAAGAGGAGCAGGCCGCCACACAGAAGCAAGTAGGAAGGAATATCAAGCCCCCACCAGTAATACTAAGTAATGTAAACGATTACTCACTAGTAAATGGAATTTTAAATACAGGTAAAATTAAATATAAAGTAAATATGTTAAATAACAGCCAGCTAAAAGTAAATGTGGAAACCGAAACAGAATACAGAGAACTAACGAAAACTATAAGCGACTCTAACGTAGAGTGGCACACATACGAAAACAAACTAACAAGACCGATAAAAGTAATGGTTAGACACTTACATCCTACATGCAATCCAGCAGAAATAAAATCGGAGTTAACAGAAAGAGGTTTCAAAATAATAGAGGTCATAAACAAATATAAAAAAGAGAAAAAAAATGGAGAAATTATTTCAATAAAACTTCCACTATTTATGTTAACATTCGACAACACAGAAAACTATAAAAGAATATATGCAATCCAATTCATTCAGCACATGAAAATTAAGATTGAAGCGGTGAGAAACAGCAAAATGATACCGCAATGCAAAAGGTGCCAGAGATTTGGACACACCCAGAAATTCTGCCGAAGAGGGCCAATATGTGTAAAGTGCGCAGGTAATCACTTAATAATTGAATGTGAAAAAGATAGATCGACTAAACCAAAATGTGCGAATTGTCAAGAAGATCACCCTGCTAGCTACAGAGGTTGCCTGATTGCGAAAGAGCTACAGAGAAGAAGAAACACAACGAGAGAAACAACGAAGGAAACAGCTGGAGAACCAGAAAACATAAAAGCACATGTAACACCAAAAGTTGCGAAAGGAATATCATACGCCCAAGTTGCACGTATGAACACCGTTGATAAAAACAAAAGGAGGAGCTAAAACAAAACACACAGGCAGATACAACTATAATAATAATGCTTCAAAATATGCAAAACAGGATGGATGAAATTTCTGCAAGATTAAATAAGCTAGAATCTGGACATGGTAAAACACACACGCCTAACAAACGATATGACAAGAACAACATATAGCAAGGAGTTAAGAATAGCTACATGGAACGCCAATGGCATTGAAAACAAAAAAACAGAACTGGAAATATTCTTGAGGGTACAAAATATAGATATATGTCTTATCTCGGAGTCTCATCTATCGACAACTAGAAGCACAAGTATAAAAGACTACACAATCTACAGAACAGACCATCCATCGAATAGAGCCAGAGGCGGCTCTGCTATATTAGTCAAGGACATTTATAAACATCACGAAGTCGGACTATTACAAATGGACGAACTGCAACTTACAATAATAAAATTTGAATCTATCAAGCAACACATTAACATCGGAGCACTGTACTGCCCGCCGGGATGCAAGATAGAATATCAAACATTTGAAAGAGTAATTGGACTACTATGGGATAGATTTATCTTAGGAGGGGACTACAATGCTAAACACACGGACTGGGGATCGAGAATTACATTAACTAGAGGCAGGGAACTACGAAAAGCATTAAGGAACAGTGGGTGTAAATTTATATCGACAGGAGAACCAACTTACTGGCTAACAGACAGAAACAAAAAACCGGATTTACTAGACTTCTACATATATAAAAGGGTATCTGACAATTACTTGACCGTGGAAAACAATCACGATTTGAACGCAGACCACTCACCGGTAATATTAACGCTAAAGGAGACAATTGTAAAAAAACTGAACAAGCCTACTTTAACTAACAATACAACGGACTGGGAATCGTTTAGAATGGAAATTCAAAATAACGTGGACATTGGGGTCCAGATAAATACCGAGGCGCAAATAGAGGAAGAAACTGAAAAGTTAAACAGGTTAATACAAGTAGCGGCATGGAATAACACAGCATTACAGGAGAAAAGAAAGAAATGTACAAATTATCCAAGGGAAATAGTAGAAATGGTGAAGCAAAAAAGAAGAGATAGAAGAAGATGGCAGTACACAAGGGACCCAGTGGACAAAGCTACGCTAAACAACAGATGTCAACAAATCAAAAGAGCAATACAAAAATACAAAGAAGATTCGATAAACGTATATACCAGCAATCTAACGGACACCAAAAAAACTAACTACTCACTGTGGAAAGCAACTAAAAAAATAAGAAGACCAATTACGCACTATGGACCAATCAAAAAACAGGATGGATCTTGGGCCAAAAACAACAAGGAAAGAGCAGAAACTTTTGCAGAACATCTAGAGGAAATATTTAAACCAAACGATATAGAAACGGAAGAAGAATTGGCGCATCATGACAACATTGATGTCAGTGACATTCCTATCATCACCACAAGTGAAACAGAGCTAGTAATAAAAACATCAATCAAAGCAAGGAAAGCTCCAGGTTTTGATTTAATTACGGGAGAGATCCTCAAAAATCTGCCGCATGAAGGAATTTGCAAACTCACGCAAATTTTTAATGCGGTATTGAAGTTCAGATACGTCCCTAGCTCATGGAAAGTTGCTGAAATTATCATGCTGCAAAAGCCAGGAATAGAACCAACAGATGCTAAGTCATATAGACCAATTTCACTTCTACCGACAATATCGAAAGTTTTTGAGAAGTTACTGTTGCTAAGACTAAAACCTATAATCGAGAGTAAAGGAATCATACCGAACCATCAGTTTAGATTTAGAGAAAAACACTCAACTATTGAACAAATCCATAGAATAACAACCATCATTGAAAAAGCGCTAGAAGAGAAGAAAATCTGCTCCACTATCTTCCTAGATGTGGCGCAGGCTTTTGACAAGGTCTGGCATGAAGGGTTGATTCACAAGATGAACCATATGTTTCCAAAACAATACGTTGAAATCATCAGATCATACTTAACACAGAGGTTCTTTAGAATAAAGCAAGAAGATGAATATTCAACAATAAGTGAAATAAAAGCAGGAGTACCTCAAGGGAGTATCCTTGGCCCAATACTATATTTACTATACACCAGCGATATACCGGATTTTGGAACCGTTTCAACAGCTACATTTGCGGACGATACAGCACTTATCGCGCTAGGAGATAACATAGAAGAAACAGCAAACAACCTACAACAAGCATGTAACAGATTCGCTAACTGGACCAAAAAGCGGAAAATTAAACTAAATGAAATCAAATCAGTCCACGTAAACTTCACCAACAGGAAAATCGACAGGGTGCAAACGATCAGAATAAATGAAGTTAATATTCCATATGAAAACTCAGGAAAGTACCTAGGAATGACCTCGGACGCAAAACTAAAATGGAACGAACATATTAAAAAGAAAAAAAAGGAGATGGACCTCAGATATAGGGAGATGCTATGGCTCATAGGCCGTTTTTCTAAACTCTCGATCCACTGCAAAGTGTTATTGTACAACCAGATGATCAAGCCTATGTGGCTTTATGGCATCCAATTATGGGGTTGCGCCAAACAAACACATATCAACAAAGTCCAGACTTTTCAAAATAAGGTATTGCGAAACATTGTCAACGCACCTTGGTATGTAAGAAACAACGATATTCACAGAGATCTTAGGGTCCCAAAAATAGCAGATGAGGTGAAACGTTATGCAGCAAAACATCAAGCTCGTCTCGTAAATCACGTCAATACAGAAGCACGCAAGTTATTGGATAATTCCAACATAACAAGGAGACTGAAAAGAACAAAGCCGTATGAGTTGGTGCTGACATAACACAAACTCGGTAAAAAAATAAAAAGATAGACTAAAATTAATGGTTAGTCCAGGTGACTAGTTTTAATAGATGGTGGGGTAAGGAGGTGTTTTTAGTGGGTTAAAGTCCCACACTACTAACCTCGCGCGCGCGGCTAGTGTCTTTGAGATTTTCACCTTCTTACGGAAGAAAAAAAAAAAAAAAAAAAAAAAAAAAAGAAAATCTGAAATAATTGAATTTTCTGGGTTTGTCCATGTTTCGCAACAAAATAAGGAACAAAAAAATTTCTGAAATATTTGATTTTTCTGTTTTTCTCCATATTTCGCAACAAAATAACGAACAAAAAAACAAAAAAGTTCTGAAATATTTGCGTTTTCTATTTTTGTCCATATGTCGCAACAAAATAATAAAAAAAAGCATCTGAAATATTTGAGTTTTCTGTTTTTGTCCATATTTCGCAACTAAATAACGAAACAAACAAAAAGAATCTGCAAAATTTGAGTTTTCAGTTTTTGTCCATATTTCGCAACAAAATAACGAAAAAAATAAAAAAAAGTCTGAAAAATTTGATTTTTCTATTTTTGTCCATATTTTGCAAGGAAATAATGAAAAAAAAGACAAAAAATTATCTGAAATATTTAAGTTTTAATTTTTTGCCCATATTTCGCAGCAAAATCACGACAAAAACATAAAAGTATCTGAAATTTTTGCGTTTTCTGTTTTTCGCCATATTTCGCAACAAAATAACGATAAAAAACGAAAAAGTATCTGAAATATTTAATTTTGCTGTTTTTGTGCATATTGCGCAACTAAATAACGAAAAAACAAAAAGAATATAAAATATTTGAGTTTTCTGTTTTGGTTCATATTGCACAACAAAATAACGAAAAAAACAAACAATTATCTGAAATAATTGAATTTTCTGGGTTTGTCCATATTTCGCAACAAAATAAGGAACAAAAAAAATTTCTGAAATACTTGAATTTTCTGGTTTTCTCCATATTTCGCAATAAAATAACGAAAAAAAACCAAAAAAGTATCTGAAACCTTTGAGTTTTCTGCTTTTGTCCATATTTCTGAGCTAAATTACGAAAACGACAAAGAAAAAAGTATCTGAAATATTTGAGTTTTCTGTTTTTGTCCATATTTCGCAACTAAATAACGAAACAAACAAAAAGAATCTGCAAAATTTGAGTTTTCTGTTTTTGTCCATATTTCGCAACAAAATAACGAAAAAAATCAAAAAAAAAGTTCTAAAAAATTTGATTTTTCTATTTTTGTCCATATTTTGCAAATAAATAAATAATGAAAAAAAAAACAAAAAATTATCTGAAATATTTAAGTTTTCATTTTTTGCCCATATTTCGCAGCAAAATCACGACAAAAACATAAAAGTATCTCAAATATTTGAGTTTTCTGTTTTTGTCCATATTTCGCAAACAAACTAACGAAAAAAAACGCGAAAGTATCTGAAATATTTTAGTTTTCATTTTTTGCCTATATTTCGCAACAAAATAACGAAAAAAAACATAAAAGTATCTGAAATATTTGAGCTTTCTGTTTTTGTCCATATTTCGCAACAAAAAACGAAAAAAAAGTATCTGAACTATTTGAGTTTTCAAGTTTTGTCCATATTTGGCAACAAAATAACGCAAAAAAACAACAAATTCTCTGAAATATTTGAGTTTTCTGGTTTTGTCCATATTTCGTTTTCTGTTTTGTCCATATTTTGCAACAAAATAACGAAAAAAAACAAAAAAATATCAGAAAAAACAACAAACAATCTGAAATATTTAATTTTACTGTTTTTGTGCATATTTCGCAACTAAATAACGAGAAAACAAAAAGAATATAAAATATTTGAGTTTTCTGTTTTTGTCCATATTTCGCAACAAAATAACGCAAAAAACAAAAAATATCAGAAAAAACAAAAAAGTATCTGAAATATTTAATTTTACTGTTTTTGTGCATATTGCGCAACTAAATAACGAAAAAACAAAAAGAATATGAAATATTTGAGTTTTTGTTTTGGTTCATATTGCACAACAAAATAACGAAAAAAAGCAAACAATTATCTGAAATAATTTAATTTTCTGGGTTTGTCCATATTTCGCAACAAAATAAGGAAAAAAAATTTCTGAAATATTTGAGCTTTCTGTTTTTGTCCATATTTCGCAAATAAATATTGAGTTTACTGTGTTTCTTCCATATTTCGCAACAACATAACGAAAAAAAACGAAAGAGTATCTGAAATATTTTAGTTTTAATTTTTTGCCCATATTTCGCAACAACATAACGAAAAAATATTTTAGTTTTAATTTTTTGCCCATATTTCGCAACAAAATAACGAAAAATAACATAAAAATATCTGAATATTTGAGCTTTCTTTTTTGTCCATATTTCGTAACAAAATAACGAAAAAAAAGTATCTGAAATATTTCAGTTTTCTGGTTTTGTCCATATTTCGCAACAAAATAACGGAAAAAAACAACAAATTCGCTGAAATATTTGAGTTTTCTGGTTTTGTCCATATTTCGTTTTCTGTTTTGTCCATATTTTGCAACAAAATAACGAAAAAAACAAAAAATATCTGAAAAAACAAAAAAGAATCTGAAATATTTAATTTTACTGTTTTTGTGCATATTTCGCAACTAAATAACGAGAAAACAAAAAGAATATAAAATATTAGAGTTTTCTGTTTTTGTCCATATTTCGCAACAAAATAACGCAAAAAGCAAAAAAATATCAGAAAAAACACAAAAGTATCTGAAATATTTAATTTTACGTGCTTATTGCGCAACTAAATAACGAAAAAACAAAAAGAATATGAAATATTTGAGTATTTGTTGTGGTTCATATTGCACAACAAAATAACGAAAAAAAAGAAACAATTATCTGAAATAATTGAATTTTCTAGGTTTGTCCATATTTCGCAACTAAATAAGGAAAAAAAAAATTTCTGAAATACTTGATTTTTCTGTTTTTCTCCATATTTCGCAACAAAATAACGAAAAAAAACAAAAAAGTTGTGAAATATTTAAGTTTGCTATTTTTGTCCATATTTCGCAACAAAATAACGAAAAAAATCAAAAAAGGTCTGAAAAATTTGATTTTTCTATTTTTGTCCATATTTTGCAACTAACTAACGAAAAAAAAACATAAAATTATCTGAAATATTTTAGTTTTCATTTTTTGCCCATATTTCGCAACAAAATAATGAAAAAAAACATAAAAGTATCTGAAATATTTGAGCTTTCTGTTTTTGTCCATATTTCGCAACAAAAAACGAAAAAAAATGCTCTGAAATATTTGAGTTTTCTGTTTTTGTCCATATTTCGCAAAAATATAACGAAAAAAAAAACAAAAAACTGTCTGAAATATTTGAGTTTTCTGCTTTTGTCCATATTTCTGAGCTAAATTAAGAAAACGACAAACAAAAAAGTATTTGAAATATTTTAGGTTTCTGTTTTTGTACATATTTCGCAACAAAATATCGAAAAAAAAGTAAATGAAATATTTGAGTTTTCTGCTTTTGTCCATATTTCGCAAGAAAATAACGAAAAAAAAAACAAAAAACTGTCTGAAATATTTGATTTTTATGTTTTTGTCCATATTTCGAACCAAAATAACGAAACAAAAGAAAAAAGTTTCTCAAATATTTGAGTTTTCATTTTTAACCATATTTCGCAACAAATTAACGAAAAAAAAACATAAAAGTATCTGAAATATTTGAGCTTTCTGTTTTTGTCCATATTTCGCAACAAAATAACGAAAAAAAAGTATCTGATATATTTGAGTATTCTCGTTTTGTCCATATTTCGCAACAAAATAACGGAAAAAAACATCAAATTCTCTGAAATATATGAGTTTTCTGTTTTTGTCAATATTTCGCAACTAAGTATTGAGTTTTCTGTGTTTTTTTCAAACTTCGCAACAAAATAACGAAAAAAAGAAAGAGTGTCTGATATATTTTAGTTTTAATTTTTTGCCCATATTTCGCAACAAAATAACGAAAAAACAACGAAAAAGTATCTCAAATATTTTAGTTTTCAGTTTTTGCCCATATTTCGCAACAAACTAACGAAAAAGAACATAAAAGTAACTGAATTATTTGATTTTTTTTTGTCCATATTTCGTAACAAAATAACGAAAAAAAAAATATCTGAAATATTTCAATTTTCTGATTTTGTCCATATTTCGCAACAAAATAACGGAAAAAAACAACAAATTCTCTGAAATATTTGAGTTTGCTGTTCTTGTCCATATTTCCCGACAAAAAAAACGAAAAAAAAAACAAAAAAATATCTGAAATATTTGAGTTTTCTACTTTTGTTCATATTTCGCAACAAAATAAGGACAAAAACAAAAAAAAAAGTATCTGAAATATTATAAATTTCTGTTTTTGTCCATATTTCGCAACTAAATAACGAAAAAATAAAAAGAATTTGAAATATTTGAGTTTTCTGTTTTGGTTCATATTGCACAACTAAACAACGAAAAAAAACAAACAAATATCTCAAAGAATTGAATTTTCTGGGTTTGTCCATAATTCGCAACCAAATATCGGAAAAAATAAAAAGAATCTGAAATATTTGAGCTTTCTGTTTTTGTCCGTATTTCGCAACAAAATAACGAAAAAAAAGTATCTGATATATTTGAGTTTTCTGGTTTTGTCCATATTTCGTAACAAAATAACGAAAAAAAAATATCTGAAATATTTCAATTTTCTGGTTTTGTCCATATTTTGCAACAAAATAACGGAAAAAACAACAAATTCTCTGAAATATTTGAGTTTTCTGTTCTTGTCCATATTTCCCAACAAAATAACGAAAAACAAAACAAAAAAATATCTGAAATATTTGAGTTTTTTACTTTTCTCCATATTTCGCAACAAAATAAGGAAAAAAACAAACAACAAAGAATCTGATATATTTTAGTTTTTTTTTTGTCCATATTTCGGAACAAAATAATGAAAAAAAAACCAAAAAGTATCTGAAATATTTGAGATTTCTACTTTTGTCCATATTTCTCAACAAAATTAGGAAAAAAAGAAATAAAAAAGCATCTGAAATATTTTAGTTTTCTATTTTTGTCCATATTTCGGAACAAAATAACGAAAAAAAAACAAAAAAGTATCTGAAATATTTGAGCTTTCTGTGTTTGTCCATATTTCGCAACAAAATAACGGAAAAAAACAACAAATTCTCTGAAATATATGAGTTTTCTTTTTTGTCCATATTTCGTGACAAAATACCGAAAAAAAAATATCTGAAATATTTCAATTTTTTGATTTTGTCCATATTTCGCAACAAAATAACGGAAAAAAACAACAAATTCTATGAAATATTTGAGTTTTCTGTTCTTGTCCATATTTCCCAACAAAACAACAAAAAAAAAACAAAAAAATATCTGAAATATTTGAGTTTTCTACTTTTGTCCATATTTCGCAACAAAATAAGGAAAAAAAAAAATTATCTGAAATATTTTAAATTTCTGTTTTTGTCCATATTTCGCAACTAAATAACGAAAAAAAAAAAGAATTTGAAATATTTGAGTTTTCTGTTTTGGTTCATATTGCACAACTAAAAAAGCAAACAATTATCTGAAATAATTGAATTTTCTGGGTTTGTCCATAATTCGCAACAAAATAAGGAACGGAAAAAATTTCTGAAATATTTGAGTTTTCTATTTTTGTCCATATTTCGCAACAAAATAATAAAAAAAAACAAGAAATCATCTGAAATATTTGAGTTTTGTGTTTTTGTCCATATTTCGCAACTAAATAACGAAACAAACAAAAAGAATATAAAATATTTGAGGTTTCTGTTTTTGTCCATATTTCGCAACAAAATAACACAAAAACAAAAAATATAAGAAAAAACAGAAAAGTATCTGAAGTATTTAATTTTACTGTTTTTGTGCATAATGCGCAACTAAATAACGAAAAAACAAAAAGAATATGAAATATTTGCGTTTTTGTTTTGGTTCATATTGCACAACAAAATAAAGAAAAATAACAAACAATTATCTGAAATAATTGAATTTTCTGGGTTTGTCCATTTTTCACAACAAAATAAGGAACAAAAAAAATTTCTGAAATATTTGAGCTTTCTGTTTTTCGCCATATTTCGCAACAAAAAACGAAAAAAAAACAAAAAAGCATCTGAAATATTTAATTTTACTGTTTTTGTGCATATTTCGCAACTAAATAACGAAAAAAAAAAAAAATTATTTGAAATATTTAAATTTTCATTTTTTGCCCATATTTCGCAGCAAAATGCGGCAAAAACAAAACTATCTGAAATATTTGAGTTTTCTGTTTTTCTCCATATTTCGCAACAAAATAACGAAAAAACACGAAAAAGTATCTGAAATATTCTAGTTTTCATTTCTTGCCCATATTTCGCAACAAAATGACGAAAAAAAACATAAAAGTATCTGAAATATTTGAGCTTTCTGTTTTTGTCCATATTTCGCAACAAAAAACGAAAAAAAAATTATCTGAAATATTTTAGTTTTCTGGTTTTGTCCATATTTGGCAACAAAATAACGGAAAAAACAACAAATTCTCTGAAATATATGAGTTTTCTGTTTTTGTCCATATTTCCCAACAAAATAACGAAAAAAAAAACAAAAAAATATATGAAATATTTCAGTTTCCTACTTTTGTCCATATTTCTCAACAAAATAAGGATAAAAACAAAAAAAAGTATCTGAAATATTTTCGTTTTCTGTTTTTGTCCATATTTTGCAACAAAATAAAGAAAAAAACAAAAAAATATCAGAAAAAACAAAAAAGTATATGAAATATTTAATTTTACTGTTTTTGTGCATATTTCGCAACTAAATAACGAGAAAACAAAAAGAATATAAAATATGTGAGTTTTCTGTTGTTGTCCATATTTCACAACAAAATAACGCAAAAAACAAAAAAATATCAAAAAAACAAAAAAGTATCTAAAATATTTAATTTTACAGTTTTTGTGCATATTGCGCATCTAAATAACGAAAAAAAACAATTATCTGAAATAATTGAATTTTATGGGTTTGTCCATATTTCGTAACAAAATAAGCAACAAAACAAATTTCTGAAATACTTGAGTTTTCTGTTTTTCTCCGTATTTCGCAACAAAATAACGAAAAAAATAACAAAAAAGTATCTGAAATTTTAGAATTATTTTTTTCTGTTTTTGTCCATATTTCGCAACTAAATATCGAAAAAAATAAAAAGAATCTGAAATATTTGAGTTTTCTGTTTTTGTCCGTATTTCCCAACAAAATAACGAAAAAAAAAACAAAAAAATATATGAAATATTTCAGTTTTATACTTTTGTCCATATTTCTCAACAAAATAAGGATAAAAACAAAAAAAAGTATCTGAAATATTTCAGTTATCTGTTTTTGTCGATTATTCGCAACTAAATATCGAAAAAAAACAAATATTTCGGAACAAAATAAAGAAAAAAAAACAAAAAAGTATCTGAAATATTTGAGCTTTCTGTTTTTCTCCATATTTCGCAACAAAATAACGAAAAAAAAAGTATGTGATATATTTCAGTTTTCTGGTTTTGTCCATATTTCGGAACAAAATAACGGAAAAAAACAAAAAATTCTCTGAAATATATGAGTTTTCTTTTTTGTCCATATTTCGTGACAAAATAAGGAAAAAAAAATGTCTGAAATATTTCAATTTTCTGGTTTTGTCCATATTTCGCAACAAAATAACGGAAAAAAACAACAAATTCTCGAAATATTTGAGTTTTCTGTTCTCGTCCATATTTCCCAACAAAATAACGAAAAAAACAAAAAAATATCTGAAATATTTTAGTGTTCATTTTGTGCCCATATTTCCCAACAAAATAACGAAAAAAAACATAAAAGTATCTGAATTATTTGACCTTTGTTTTTTGCCCATATTTTGCAACAAAATAACGAAAAAAATAGTATCTGATATATTTGAGTTTTGTGGTTTTGTCCATATTTCGCAACAAAATAACGGAAAAAAACAACAAATTCTGTGAAATATTTGAGTTTTCTGTTTTTGTCCATATTTCCCAACAAAATAACGATAAAAAAATAAAAAAATATCTAAAGTATTTGAGTTTTCTGTTTTTGTCCATATTTCGCAAAAATATAACGAAAAAAAAAATCAAAAAACTGTCTGAAATATTTGAGTTTTCTGCTTTTGTCCATATTTCGCAACAAAATAACGCAAAAAGCAAAAAAATATCAGAAAAACACAAAAGTATCTGAAATATTTAATCTTACGGTTTTTGTGCATATTGCGCAATTAAATAACGAAAAAACCAAAAGAATATGAAATATTTGAGTATTTGTTTTGGTTCATATTGCATAACAAAATAACGAAAAAAAAACAAACAATTATTTGAAATAATTGAATTTTCTGGGTTTGCCCAAATTTCGGAACTAAATGGACAAAAACAGAAAACACAAATATTTCAGATAGTTTTTTGTTTGTTGTTCGTTATTTTGTTGGGAAATATAGACAAAAAGAGAAAACTCAAATATTTCGGAAACTTTTTTTTTATTAATTTATTGCGAAATATGGACAAAAACAGAAAGGTCAAATATTTCAGATACTTTTATATTTTTTTTTCGTTATTTTGTTGCGAAATATGGATAAAATCAGAAAACTGAAATATTTCAGATTCTTTCTGTTTTTTTTCAATATTGAGTTGCGAAATATGGACGAAAATAAAAAACTCAAATATTCCAGATACTTTCTTGTTATTTTTTCGTTATTTTATTGAGAAATATGGACAAAAACAGAAAATTCAAATATTTTAGATTCTTTTTGTTTTTTTTCGATATTTAGTTGCGAAATATGGACAAAAACAGAAAACTCAAATATTTCAGAGACTTTGTCGTTTTTTTTCATTATTTTGTTGCGAAATATGGACAAAAACAGAAAATTCAAATATTTCAGATAATTTTATATTTTTTTTCGTTATTGTGTTGCGAAATATGGAGAAAAACCGAAAACTCAAATATTTCAGATTTTTTTTGATATTTAGTTGCGAAATATGGACAAAAAGAGAAAACTCAAATATTTCAGATAGCTTTTTGTTTTTTTTTCATTATTTTGTTGCGAAATGTGGACAAAAACAGAAAACTCAAATATATGAGATATTTTTTTTCGTTATTTCGTTGCGAAATATGGACTAAAACAAAAAACTCAAATATTTCAGATACTTTTTTTCGTTATTTTGTTGCGAAAGAAGGACAAAAACAGAAATCTCAAACATTTCAGATACTTTTATGTTTTTTTTCGTTATTTTGTTGCAAAATATGGGCAAAAAATGAAAACTAAAATATTTCAGATACTTTATCGTTTTTTTGTGATTTTGTTGCGAAATATGGCCAAAAACAGAAATCTCAAACATTTTAGATACTTTTATGTTTTTTTTAGTTATTTTGTTGCGAGATATGGGCAAAAAATGAAAACTAAAATATTTCAGATACTTTTTCGTTTTTTTTTTCGTTATTTTGTTGTGAAATATGGACAAAAACAGAAAATTAAAATATTTCAGATACTTTTTTGTTTGTTTTTTCCTTATTTTATTGAGAAATATGGACAAAAGCAGAAAATTAAAATATTTCAGATACTTTTTTTTTGTCGTTATTGGGAAATATGGACAAAACAGAAAACTCAAATATTTTAGAGAATTTGTTGTTTTTTTCCGTTATTTTGTTGCGAAATATGGACAAAACCCGAAAACTCAAATATTTCAGATACTTTTTTTTGTTATTTTGTTGTGAAATATGGACAAAAAAAGAAAACTCAAATATTTCAGATATTTTTTTTTTTTTTTCGTTATTTGGAAATATGGACAAAAACAGAAAACTCAAATATTTCAGATACTTTTTTTCGTTATTTTCTTGCGAAATATGGACAAAAACAGAAATCTCACACATTTCAGATACTTTTATGTTTTTTTTCGTTATTTTGTTGCGAAATATGGGCACAAAAAGAAAACTAAAATATTTCAGATACTTTTTCGTTTTTTTTTCGTGATTTTGTTGCGAAATATTGCCAAAAACAGAAATCTCAAACATTTTAGATACTTTTATGTTTTTTTCCGTTATTTTGTTGCGAGATATGGGCAAAAAATGAAAACTAAAATATTTCAGATACTTTTTCGTTTTTTTTTTCGTTATTTTGTTGCGAAATATGGACAAAAACAGAAAATTAAAATATTTCAGATACTTTTTTGCTTGTTTTTTCCTTATTTTATTGAGAAATATAGACAAAAGCAGAAAACTAAAATATTTCAGATATTTTTTTGTTTTTCGTTATTGGGAAATATGGACAAAACAGAAAACTCAAATATTTTAGAGAATTTGTTGTTTTTTCCGTTATTTTATTGCGAAATATTCGGACAAAACCCGCAAACTCAAATAATTCAGATACTTTTTTTTGTTATTTTGTTGCGAAATATGGACAAAAACAGAAAGCTCAAATATTTCAGATACTTTTATGTTTTTTTTTTTCCCATATTTTGTTGAGAAACACTAAAATAGAACACTAAAATATTTCAGATATTTTTTTGTTCTTTTTTCGTTATTTTGTTGGCTGACATGGACAAAACCAGAAAACTCAAACATTTCAGATACTTTTTTTTCGTTATTTTGTAGCGAAATATGGACAAAAACAAAAAGGTCAAATATTTCAGATAGTTTTTTTTAGTTATTTTGTTGCGAAATATGGGCAAAAAATGAAAAATAAAATATTTCAGATACTTTGTCGTTTTTTTTCGTTATTTTGTTGCGAAATATGGACAAAAACAGAAAACTAAAATATTTCAGATACTTTTTTGTTTGTTTTTTCCTTATTTTGTTGAGAAATATGGACAAAAACAGAAAGCTCAAATATTTCAGATATTTTTTTGTTTTTTTTTCGTTATTTTGTTGCGAAATATGGACAAAAACTGAAAACTAAAATATTTCAGATACTTTTTTGTTTGTTTTTTCCTTATTTTGTTGAGAAGTATGGACAAAAACAGAAAGCTCAAATATTTCAGATACTTTTATGTTTTTTTTTTCATATTTTGTTGAGAAATATGACAAAAGTAAAACACTAAAATATTTCAGATATTTTTTGTTTTTTTTTCGTTATTTTGTTGGCAGATATGGACAAAACCAGAAAACTCAAACATTCCAGATACTTTTTTTTCGTTATTTTGTAGCGAAATATGGACAAAAACAAAAAGGTCAAATATTTCAGATACTTTTTTTTAGTTATTTTGTTGCGAAATATGGGCAAAAAATGAAAACTAAAATATTTCAGATACTTTTTCGTTTTTTTTAGTTATTTTGTTGCGAAATATGGACAAAAACAAAAGGTCAAATATTTCAGATAGTTTTTTTAGTTATTTTGTTGCGAAATATGGGCAAAAATTGAAAAATAAAATATTTCAGATACTTTGCCGTTTTTTTCGTTATTTTGTTCCGAAATATGGACAAAAACAGAAAACTAAAATATTTCAGATACTTTTTTGTTTGTTTTTTCCTTATTTTGTTGAGAAATATGGACAAAAACAGAAAGCTCAAATATTTCAGATACTTTTATGTTTTTTTCCATATTTTGTTGAGAAATATGACAAAAGTAAAACACTAAAATATTTCAGATATTTTTTTGTTTTTTTCTCGTTATTTTGTTGGCAGGTATGGACAAAACCAGAAAACTAAAACATTTCAGATACTTTTTTTCGGTATTTTGTAGCGAAATATGGACAAAAACAAAAAGGTCAAATATTTCAGATAATTTTTTTTAGTTATTTTGTTGCGAAATATGGGCAAAAAATGAAAACTAAAATATTTTAGATACTTTTTCGTTTTTTTTTTCGTTATTTTGTTGCGAAATATGGACAAAAACAAAATGGTCAAATATTTCAGATATTTTTTTTCGTTAATTTGTTGCATAATATGGGCAAAAAATGAAAACTAAAATATTTCAGATACTTTTTCGTTTTTTTTTCGTTATTTTGTTGCGAAATATGGACAAAAACAGAAAACTAAAATATTTCAGATACTTTTTTGTTTGTTTTTTCTTATTTTGTTGAGAATAATGGCCAAAAACAGAAAGCTCAAATATTTCAGATACTTTTATGTTTTTTTTTCCATATTTTGTTGAGAAATATGACAAAAGTAAAACACTAAAATATTTCAGATATTTTTTTGTTTTTTTTTTCGTTATTTTGTTGGCAGATATGGACAAAACCAGAAAACTCAAACATTATAGATACTTTTTTTTCGTTATTTTGTAGCGAAATATGGACAAAAACAAAAAGGTCAAATATTTCAGATACTTTTTTTTAGTTATTTTGTTGCGAAATATGGGCAAAAAATGAAAACTAAAATATTTCACATACTTTTTCGTTTTTTTTTCGTTATTTTGTTGCGAAATATGGACAAAAACAAAATGGTCAAATATTTCAGATAGTTTTTTTAGTTATTTTGTTGCGAAATATGGGCAAAAAATGAAAAATAAAATATTTCAGATACTTTGCCGTTTTTTTCGTTATTTTGTTGCGAAATATGGACAAAACAGAAAACTAAAATATTTCAGATACTTTTTTGTTTGTTTTTTCCTTATTTTGTTGAGAAATATGGACAAAAACAGAAAACTGAAATATTTCAGATACTTTTATGTTTTTGTTTGCATATTTTGTTGAGAAATATGACAAAAGTAGAACACTAGATTAATTCAGATATTTTTTTGTTTTTTTTTCGTTATTTTGTTGGGAGATATGGACAAAAACAGAAATCGCAAACATTTCAGATACTTTTTTTTCGTTATTTTGTAGCGAAATATGGACAAAAACAAAAAGTTCAAATATTTCAGAGACTTTTTTTTAGTTATTTTGTTGCGAACTATGGGCAAAAAATGAAAACTAAAATATTTAAGATAATTTTTCGTTTTTTTTTCGTTATTTTGTTGCGAAATATGGACAAAAACAGAAAACTCAAATATTTCAGATACTTTTTTGTTTGTTTTTTCCTTATTTTGTTGAGAAATATGGACAAAGCAGAAAACTCAAATATTTCAGATACTTTTTAGTTTTCTTTTCGTTATATTATTGCGAAATATGGACAAAAAAAGAAAACTCAAATATTTCAGATATTTTTTTTTTTTTACATTGAGTTGTGAAATATGGACAAAAACAGAAAACACAAATATTTCAGATAGTTTTTTGTTTGTTGTTCGTTATTTTGTTGGGAAATATAGACAAAAAGAGAAAACTCAAATATTTCGGATACTTTTTTTTTATTAATTTGTTGCGAAATATGGATAAAATCAGAAAACTGAAATATTTCAGATTCTTTCTGTTTTTTTTTCAATATTGAGTTGCGAAATATGGACAAAAATAAAAAACTCAAATATTCCAGATACTTTCTTGTTATTTTTTCGTTATTTTATTGAGAAATATGGACAAAAACAGAAAATTCAAATATTTTAGATTCTTTTTGTTTTTTTTCGATATTTAGTCGCGAAATATGGACAAAAACAGAAAACTCAAATATTTCAGATATATTTTCGTTTTTTTTTCGTTATTTTGTTGGGAAATATGAACAAAAACCGAAAATCAAATATTTTAGAGACTTTGTCGTTTTTTTTCATTATTTTGTTGCGAAATATGGACAAAAACAGAAAATTCAAATATTTCAGATAATTTTTGATATTTAGTTGCGAAATATGGACAAAAAAAGAAAACTCAAATATTTCAGATATTTTTTTCTTTTTTTTTCGTTATTGGGAAATAGGGACACAAACAGAAAACTCAAATATTTCAGTTACTTTTTTTCGTTATTTTGGTGCGAAATATGGACAAAAACAGAAATCTCAAACCTTTCAGATACTTTTATGTTTTTTTTCGTTATTTTGTTGCGAAATATGGGCAAAAAATGAAAACTAAAATATTTCAGATACTTTATCGTTTTTTTGTGATTTTGTTGCGAAATATGGCCAAAAACAGAAATCTCAAACATTTCAGATACTTTTATGTTTTTTTTCGTTATTTTGTTGCGAAATATGGGCACAAAAAGAAAACTAAAATATTTCAGATACTTTTTCGTTTTTTTTCCGTTATTTTGTTGCGAAATAAGGACAAAAACAGAAAACTCAAATATTTCAGATATTATTTTTTTCCGTTATTTTGTTGCGAAATATGGACAAAACCGGAAAACTCAAATATTTCTGATACTTTTTTTTCGTTATTTTGTTGCGAAATATGGACAAAAACAAAAAACTAAAATATTTCAGATACTTTTTTGTTTGTTTTTTTTCCTTATTTTGTTGACAATTAGAACAAAAGCAGAAAACTCGAATATTTCAGATACTTTTTTGTTTTTTTTTCGTTATATTATAGCGAAATATGGTCAAAAAAAGAAAATTCAAATATTACAGATATTTTTTTGTTTTTTTTTCGTTATTTTGTTGGGAAATATGGACTAAAACAGAAAACTCAAATATTTTAGAGAATTTGTTGTTTTTTCCGTTATTTTGTTGCACAATATGGACAAAACCCGAAATCTCAAATATTTCAGATACTTTTTTTTTGTTATTTTAGTGCGAAATATGGACAAAAACAGAGAGCTCAAATATTTCAGATACTTTTATGTTTTTTTTTCCCATATTTTGTTGAGAAACACTAAAATAGAACACTAAAATATTTCAGATATTTTTTTGTTCTTTTTTCGTTATTTTGTTAGCAGATATGGACAATACCAGAAAACTCAAATATTTCAGATACTTTTTTTTCGTTATTATGTTGCGAAATATGGACAAAAACAAAAAGGTCAAATATTTCAGATAGTTTTTTTTAGTTATTTTGTTGCGAAATATGGGCAAAAATTGAAAAATAAAATATTTAAGATACTTTGTCGTTTTTTTTTCGTTATTTTGTTGCGAAATATGGACAAAAACAGAAAACTAAAATATTTCAGATACTTTTTTGTTTGTTTTTTCCTTATTTTGTTGACAAATATGGACAAAGCAGAAAACTCAAATATTTCAGATACTTTTTTGTTTTTTTTTTCGTTATCATCATCATCTTATGGCGCTACAACTCGATGTGAGTTTTGGCCTTTTCTACTGTGGACCTCCACTTTGATCTATTCAACGCTTCATTTTTCCAGTTACGAACTTGTAACTTTTCTGCGTCATTTTGAATGTTGTCTACCCATCTGTTCCTGGGCCTACCTCTTGGTCTACTAGTATCAGGTTTAACATGGAATGCTTTATGTTGTGCACGGTTTTCTTGCATCCTGATAACATGGCCTGTCCATCTTAATCGCTGTGCTTTTACAAATCGTACTATATCTTCTCTTTTAATTAGTTGATCGAGTTCTGAATTATTACGCCTTATATATTCACCATTTTCCAAATATTCACCAATGGATATATTTTGCGGATAGCTTCTTCTCTGATCTCGTGACATTTTCATATATTTCGTTTTCTCCTCATTGATATGTAGACCTGCTTTTTTTGTTTCACGTTCAAGTAACACAAATATTTCAGCCATTCTTCTGTATTCTCTCGCCACTATAGCTATATCTTTAGCATATGCTACGATTTAATGAATATGTTACCTCCTTGATCAAGATTGAAGAGCACTGCAGATAAAGCGTATCCCTGACGCACACCGGTTTTTACTTCAAATTCAGATGATTTTTGATTTTGGATTAATATTTTTGCTTTTAAGTTTTCCATTGTCATCATAGAATCTGGCCAACTAACCAGGGATACCTTGTTCTATTAGAGCTTTTACTACTTGGTTTCTGTTTACACTGTCAAAAGCTTGTTTGAAGTCAACAAATAGAACTTGCAGATCCTTGTTGTATTCATAACACTTTTCCATGCTTTGTTTTACAACAAAAATTTGATCTATGGTTGACTTGCCTGCTCTAAAACGACATTGATATTCTCCAATCAATTCTTCCGCGTATGGTTTTAATCTTTCATGTATTACATTAGAAAGAACTTTGTATGCACAGTTTAACAACATGATGCCTCTGTAGTTACTACATTCCATTTTACAACCTTTTTTTAGAACAGGGCATAACAATCCTGATTTCCACTTTACAGGCATGCCTTCTTCTGTACATATTTTACATATTAACTCATGTAAACTTCTGTGTAAGTATGCACCAACATTTTTCAATAATTCTGATGTGATATTATCTTCAACAGGCGCTTTGTTATTTTTAATTTTCGGATTGCAAGTTCGATTTCTTCCAGAGATGGTGATATAAAATTATTTTCAGCTGTTTGAGCCGGTTCAGTACTTACTTGCTGTTCCATCTGTGTTATATTGAGCAATTCACTGAAGTGCTCTGACCATCTATTCATTATTTCAGATTCCTCTTGTAGAACTCTTCCTTGTTTATCTTTACAAGCATTAACTCTTGGTTGAAAGCAATCAGTTTGGCTTTTTATATATTTATAGAAGATTTTTGTATTTTTATTATTGTATTCATCTTGTATTTCCCTAATTTTTGTTTTTGTCATATCTCTTTTCTTATTTCTACATAATTTTGTGGCAATAATTCGTTTCTGTCTATAGTTTTCTTGATTAGCTCTTGTGTTTCTTTGCAGCATTCTACGACGAGCATCATTCTTTATTTTAATAGCTGATTCGCACTCCCAATCGAACCATTCCGCGTTTCTTTCCAGCGGTTTGTTACCAACAATTTCATTTGCTGCTGTTATTATTGCAGTTTCAACTCGATTCCATTCTTCACATACATCATTGTTTTCTTGAACTATGCTGCTTGAATTTTCTTCTAATCGATGCTGTATTGTATCTTG
This sequence comes from Empis livida, assembly GCA_963932195.1. NCBI lineage: Eukaryota > Metazoa > Arthropoda > Insecta > Diptera > Empididae > Empis > Empis livida. Next base: position 25,058,198 of record OZ010646.1, read on the forward strand.
AAACAGCTTTGTGATAACTGGATTTTTAAATTTGTCTATATTCCACTTTACTTTTCTCATACCTTTTTTCTTTCCACCATTTGAAATTCTTTGTCTCAACACGGGTTTAACTAGAAAGTGGTCACTGTCACAATTAGCACCTCTACATGTTCTAACATCTAAGATTAAAGAAGCTTTCCTAGCTGAAATTAATATGTGGTCAATCTGGTTGACCATACTAGATCCTGGTATTTTCCATGTTCCCTTGTGAATATTTTTTCTTTCGTAACATGTACTCTTTATTTTTAGGTGTGTTTCATTAGCAAGCTGGCATAATCTTTCAGCATTTGGGCTAGTTTCTTTGTGTAACGAATATTTTCCTGCGATATGCCATATGTGATTTTCTTTACCTAATTTCGCATTAAAATCTCCCATTACCACTAGAGTATCATATCTATTAGATTCTTCACATAACTTTCTTAAATTTTCATAAAAGGAATCTTTATCATCATCATCAGCCTCTTCTGTCGGTGCATACGATGAGATAACCGTTATGTTGCAAAATTTGCCTATTATTCTTATGCTACATAACCTGCTGTTGATAGGTTTGAATCCAAGTACACTTTTTTTTAATTGTTTGCTAATCATAAATCCAGTTCCGTGTAGTCCTGATCTACTTGTGTCGCCACTGTAGTATAGGGAGTATAATGGTTTATTAATTGTACCAGTTCCCTTCCAACGAATTTCCTGCAGATCTATCAAATCAATTTTAAGTCTCACCATTTCATTCGCAATTTCTTGCATTTCCCCGGCTTGTAGCATTGTCCTTACATTCCATGTTGCAAATTTCAAGTCGTTGTCGTTTTTACGTTTCCAGGTTTGTGATCGGTTGCTTCCATTTTGTATCCGAGGCTCACATAGATTTTCCCTAACAATATGTTTTTTACAGTGTCCGGTTGTTAGCCCTACGACCAACCCACATTCTGGAGGACCATATGTATATGTGATAGTTATTTAGGCTATCTACAATCGTGCTATGGATATACCGGCAATTCTCGGTCGCCAGAGCCTCATCTGTGTTAAACAGGTTTCACAATACTTGAAGTTTGAGGTTCACGTTTGGTTCGGAGTTAAGCTATATGACGCATCACGAACCCTTGAAACCCTTTTTTTCGTTATATTATTGCGAAATTTTGACAAAAAAGAAAACTCAAATATTTCAGATATTTTTTTTTTGATATTTAGTTGCGAAATATGGACAAAAACAGAAAACTCAAATATTTCAGATAGTTTTTTTTTATTATTTTATTGCGAAATATGGACAAAAACAGAAAGCTGAAATATTTCAGATACTTTTATATTTTTCGTTATGGGGAAATATGGACACAAACATAAAACTCAAATCTTTCAGATACTTTTTTTCGTTATTTTGTTGCGAAATATGGACAAAAATAAAAAGGTCAAATATTTCAGATACTTTTTTTAGTTATTTTGTTGCGAAATATGGACAAAAACAGAAAGCTCAAATATTTCAGATACTTTTATGTTTTTTTCCATATTTTGTTGAGAAATATGACAAAAGTAGAACACTAAAATATTTCAGATATTTTTTTGTTTTTTTTTCGTTATTTTGTTGAGAAATATAGACAAAAAGAGAAAACTAAAATATTTCAGATACTTTTTTTTTATTATTTTATTGCGAAATATGGACAAAAACAGAAAACTCAAATATTTTACAGAATTTGTTGTTTTTTTCCGTTATTTTGTTGCGAAATATGGACAAAACCCGAAAACTCAAATATTTCAGATACTTTCTTTTTGTTATTTTGTTGCGAAATATGGACAAAAACAGAAAGCTCAATTATTTCAGATACTTTTATGTTTTTTTTCCATATTTTGTTGAAAAATATGACAAAAGTAGAACACTAAAATATTTCAGATATTTTTTTGTTTTTTTTTCGTTATTTTGTAGGCAGATATGGACAAAACCAGAAAACTCAAATATTTCAGATACTTTTTTTTCGTTATTTTGTTGCGAAATATGGACAAAAATAAAAAGGTCAAATATTTCAGATACTTTTTTTTAGTTATTTTGTTGCGAAATATGGGCAAAAAATGAAAAATAAAATATTTCAAATACTTTTTCGTTTTTTTTTCGTAAGTTTGTTGCGAAATATGGACAAAAACAGAAAACTCAAATATTTCAGATATTATTTTTTTCCGTGATTTTGTTGCGAACTATGGACAAAACCGGAAAACTCAAATATTTCAGATACTTTTTTTTCGTTATTTTGTTGCGAAATATGGACAAAAACAAAAAACTAAAATATTTCAGATACTTTTTTGTTTGTTTTTTCCTTATGTTGTTGACAATTGGAACAAAAGCAGAAAACTCGAATATTTCAGATTCTTTTTTGTTTTTTTTTTCGTTATATTATAGCGAAATATGGCCCAAAAAATTCAAATATTTCAGATATTTTTTTCTTTTTTTTTTCGTTATTTTGTTGGGACATATGGACAAAAAGAGAAAACTAAAATATTTCAGATACTTTTTTTTTATTATTTTATTGCGAAATATGGACAAAAACAGAAAACTTAAATATTTTACAGAATTTGTTGTTTTTTTCCGTTATTTTGTTGCACAATATGGACAAAACCCGAAATCTCAAATATTTCAGATACTTTTTTTTTGTTATTTTGTTGCGAAATATGGACAAAAACAGAAAGCTCAAATATTTCAGATACTTTTATGTTTTTTTTCTCCATATTTTGTTGAGAAATGTGACAAAAGTAGAACACTAAAATATTTCAGATATTTTTTTGTTTTTTTTCGTTATTTTGTTGGCAGATATGGACAAAACCAGAAAACTCAAATATTTCAGATCCATTTTTTTCGTTATTTTCTTGCGAAATATGGGCAAAAAATGAAAACTAAAATATTTCAGATAGTTTTTCGTTTTTTTTCGTTATTTTGTTGCGAAATATGGACAAAATCAGAAAACTGAAATATTTCAGATTCTTTCTGTTTTTTTTCAATATTTAGTTGCAAAATATTGATAAAAACAAAAAACTCAAATATTTCAGATACTTTCTTGTTATTTTTTCATTATTTTGTTGCGAAATATGGACAAAAACAGAATGCTCAAATATTTTAAATTCTTTTATGTTTCCTTCGTTATTTTGTTGCGAAATATGGACAAAAGCGGAAAACTCATATATTTCAGATACCTTTTTGTTTGTGTTTTTCCTTATTTTGTTGACAATTAGGACAAAAGCAGGAACCTCGAATATTTCAGATACGTTTTGTTTTTTTTTTTTCGTTATCTTGTTGCGAAAGATGCACAAAACCCGAAAACTCAAATATTTCAGATACTTTTTTTTTATGTTGTTGCGAAATATGGACAAAAACAGAAAGCTCAAATATTTCAGATACTGTTTTTCGTTATTTTGTTGCGAAATATGGACAAAAAAAAACTAAAATATTTCAGATACTTTTTCGTTTTTTTTTTGTTATTCTGTTGCGAAATATGGAGAAAAACAGAAAACTCAAATATTTCAGATTTTTTTTTTATATTTAGTTGCGAAATATGGACAAAAACAGAAATCTCAAACATTTCAGATACTTTTATGTTTTTTTTCGTTATTTTGTTGCGACATATGAGCAAAAAATTAAAACTAAAATATTTCAGATACTTTTTCGTTTTTTTTTCGTTATTCTGTTGCGAAATATGGAAAAAAACAGAAAACTCAAATATTTCAGATATTTTTTTTCGTTATTTTGTTGCGAAATATGGAGAAAAAGAGAAAACTTAATATTTAGTTTCGAAATATGGAGAAAATCAGAAAACTCAAATATTTCAGATACTGTTTGTTTTGCTATTTTGTTGCGAAATATGGACAAAAACAGAAAGCTCAAATATTTCAGGTACTTATATATTTTTCTTTCCTTACTTTGTTGACAAATATGGACAAATGTAGAAAACTCAAATATTTCAGATATTTTTTGTTTTTTTTTCCGTTATTTTGTTGCGAAATATGGACAAAACCAAAAAACTCAAATATTTCAGATACTTTTTTTCGTTATTTTGTTGCGAAATATGGACAAAAACAGAAATCTCAAACATTTCAGATACTTTTTTTTTTTCGTTATTTTGTTGCGAAATATGGGAATAAAATGAAATCTAAAATATTTCAGATACTTTTTCGTTTTTTTTTCGTTATTCTGTTGCAAAATATGGAGAAAAACAGAAAACTCAAATATTTCAGATTTTGTTTTTGATATTTAGTTGCGAAATATGGACAAAAACAGAAAACTCAAATATTTCAGATAGTTTTTTGTTTTTTTTCGTTATTTTGTTGCGAAATGTGGACAAAAACAGAAAATTCAAATATCTCAGATATTTTTTTTCGTTATTTTGTTGCGAAATATGGACAAAACCAGAAACCTCAAATATTTCTCATACTTTTTTTCGTTATTTTGTTGCGAAATTTGGACAAAAACAGAAATCTCAAACATTTCAGATACTTTTAGGTTTTTTTTCGTTATTTTGTTACGAGATATGCGCAAAAAATCAAAACTAAAATATTTCAGATACTTTTTCGTTTTTTTTCGTTCTTCTGTTGCGAAATATGGAGAAAAACAGAAAAGTCAAATATTTCAGATATTTTTTTTGATATTTAGTTTTGAAATATGGACCAAAACAGAAAACTCAAATATTTCAGATAGTTTTTTGTTTTTTTTTTCGTTATTTTGTTGCAAAATGTGGACAAAAACAGAAAACCAAAATATTTCATATTTTTTTTTTCATATTTAGTTGCGAAATATGGACAAAAACAGAAAACTCAAATATTTCAAATTCTTTTTGTTTTTTTCGATATTTAGTTGCGAAATATGGACAAAAATAGAAAACTCTAATATTTCAAATAATTTTTTATTTTTTTCCGTTATTTTGTTGCGAAATATGGACAAAAACAGAAAACTCAAATATTTCAGAAATTTTATTTTTATTTTTTCGTTATTTTGTTGCGAAATATGGCCAAAAACAGAAAACTCAAATATTTCAGGTACTTTTTTTCGTTATTTTGTTCCGAAATATGGACAAAAACAGAAATCTCAAACATTTCAGATACTTTTATGTTCTTTTTCGTTATTTTGTTGCGAAATATGGGCAAAAAATGAAAACTAAAATATTTCAGATACTTTTTCTTTTTTTTCGTTATTTTGTTGCGAAATATGGACAAAACCAGAAAACTCAAATATTTCAGATACTTTTTTTCGTTCTTTTGTTGCGAAATATGGACAAAAACAGAAATCTCAAACATTTCAGATACTTTTATGTTTTTTTTCGTTATTTTGTTGCGAAATATGGGCAAAAAATGAAAACTAAAATATTTCAGATACTTTTTCGTTTTTTTTTCGTTATTTTGTTGCGAAATATGGACAAAAACAGAAAACTCATATATTTCAGATATTTTTTTCCGTTAGTTTGTTGCGAAATATGGACAAAACCCGAAAACTCAAATATTTCAGATACTTTTTTGTCGCTATTTTGTTGCGAAATCTGGACAAAAACAGAAAACTAAAATATTTCATATACTTTTTTGTTTGTTTTTTTCCTTATTTTGTTGACAATTAGAACAAAAGCAGAAAACTCGAATATTTCAGATACTTTTTTGTTTTTTTTTCGTTATATTATAGTGAAATATGGCCAAAAAAGAAAATTCAAATATTTCAGATATTTTTTTGTTTTTTTTAGTTATTTTGTTGGGAAATATGGACAAAAACAGAAAATACAAATATTTTAGAGAATTTGTTGTTTTTTTCCGTTATTTTGTTGCACAATATGGACAAAACACGAAATCTCAAATATTTCAGATACTTTTTTTTGTTATTTTGTTGCACAATATGGACAAAACACGAAATCTCAAATATTTCAGATACTTTTTTTCCGTTATTTTGTTGCACAATATGGACAAAACCAGAAAACTCAAATATTTCAGATACTTTTTTTTCGTTATTTTGTTGCGAAATATGGGCAAAAAATGAAAACTAAAATATTTCATATACTTGTTCGTTTTTTTCGTTATTTTGTAGCGAAATATGGACAAAAACAGAAAACTAAATTATTTCAGATACTTTTTTGTTTGTTTTTTTCTTATTTTGTTGAGATATATGGACAAAGCAGAAAACTCAAATATTTCAGATACTTTTATATTTTTTTTCGTTATTTTGTTGCGAAATATGGAGAAAAACAGAAAACTGAAATATTTCAGATACTTTTTCGTTTTTTTCGTAATTTTGTTGCGAAGCATGGAGAAAAACAGAATACTCAAATATATCAGATTTTTTTTTTTATATTTAGTTGCGAAATATGAACAAAAACAGAAAGCTCAAATATTTCAGATACTTTTTTTCGTTAATTTGTTGCGAAATATTGACAAAGACAGAAAACTAAAATATTTCAGATACTTTTTTGTTTGTTTTTTTCCTTATTTTGTTGAGATATATGGACAAAACAGAAAACTCAAATATATCAGATACTTTTTTGTTTTTTTTCGTTATTTTGTTGGGAAATATGTACAAAAAAAGAAAACTCAAATATTTCAGATATTTTGTTTTTTGATATTTAGTTGCAAAATATGGATAAAAACAGAAAACTCAAATATTTTAGAGAATTTGTTGTTTTTTTTTCCGTTATTTTGTTGCTCAATATGGAAAAAACCCGAAATCTCAAATATTTCAGATACTTTATTTTTGTTATTTTGTTGCGAAATGTGGACAAAAACAGAAAGCTCAAAAGTAGAACACTAAAATATTTCAGATATTTTTTTTTTTTTTTCGTTATTTTGTTGGCAGATATGGACAAAACCAGAAAACTCAAATATTTCAGAAACTTTTTTTTCTTTATTTTGTTGCGAAATATGGACAAAAACAAAAAGCTCAAATATTTCAGATACTTTTTTTTCGTTATTTTGTTACGAAATATGAACAAAAACAGAAAACCAAAATATTTCAGATACTTTTTTATTTTTATTTTTTCCTTATTTTGTTGACAATTAGGACAAAAGCAGAAAACTCGAATATTTCAGATACTTTTTTGTTTTTTTTTTGTTATGTTATTGCGAAATATGGACAAAAAAAGAAAACTTAAATATTTCAGATTTTTTTTTTTTTTGATATTTAGTTGCGGAATATGGACAAAAACAGAAAACTCAAATATTTCAGATAGTTTTTTGTTTTTTGTTCGTTATTTTGTTGGGAAATATGGACAACAAGAGAAAACTCAAGTATTTCAGATACTTTTTTTTTTATTATTTTGTTGCGAAATATGGACAAAAATACAAAGCTCAAATATTTCAGATAGTTTTATAATTTTTTTCGTTATTTTGTTGGGAAATATGGACAAAAACAGAAAATTCAAATATTTTAGATTCCTTTTGGTTTTTTCGATATTTAGTTGCGAAATATGGACAAAAACAGAAAACTCAAATATTTCAGATACGTCGTTTTTTTTCGTTATTTTGTTGCAAATATGGACAAAAACAGAAAACTCAAATATTTCTGATAATTTTATATTTTTTTTCGTTATTTTGTTGCGAAATATGGACAAAACCAGACAACTCAAATATTTCAGATACGTCGTTTTTTTTCGTTATTTTGTTGCGAAATATGGACAAAAACAGAAAACTCAAATATTTCAGATAATTTTATATTTTGTTTCGTTATTTTGTTACGTAATATGGACAAAAACAGAAAACTGAAATATTTCAGATACTTTTTATTTTTTTTCATAATTTTGTTGCGAAACATGGAGAAAAACAAAATACTCAAATATATAAGATTTTGTTTTTTTTATATATAGTTGCGAAATATGGACAAAAACAGAAAACTCAAATATTTCAGATAGTTTTTTGTTATTTTTTCGTTATTTTGTTGCGAAATGTGGACAAAAACAGAAATCTCAAATATTTCAGATAATTTTTAGTTTTTTTTTCGCTGTTTTGTTGCGAAATATGGACAAAACCAGAAAACTTAAATATTTCAGATAATTTTTAGTGTTTTTTTCGCTGTTTTGTTGCGAAATATGGACAAAACCAGAAAACTCAAATATTTCAGATACTTTTTTTTCGTTATTTTGTAGCGAAATATGAACAAAAATAGAAATCTCAAATATTTCAGATACTTTATTTTTGTTTTTTTGTTGCGAAATATGGACAAAAACAGAAAACTCAAATATTTCAGATACTTTTTCGTTTTTTTTTCGTTATTTTGTTGGGAAATATGGACAAAAACAGAAAACTCAAATATTTCAGATATGTCGTTTTTTTTCGTTATTTTGCTGCGAAATATGGACAAAAACAGAAAACTAAAATATTTCAGATACTTTTTTGTTTGTTTTTTCCTTATTTTGTTGAGAAATATGGACAAAAACAGAAAACTCAAATATTTCAGATACTTTCTTGCTATTTTATCGTTATTTTATTGCGAAATATGGACAAAACAGAAAATTCAAATATTTTAGATTCTTTTTGTTTTTTTCGATATTTAGTTGCGAAATATGGACAAAAACAGAAAACTCAAATATTTCAGATACTTTTTCGTTTTTTTTTCGTTATTTTGTTGGGAAATATGGACAAAAACAGAAAACTCAAATATTTCAGATATGTCGTTTTTTTTCGTTATTTTGCTGCGAAATATGGACAAAAACAGAAAACTAAAATATTTCAGATACTTTTTTGTTTGTTTTTTCCTTATTTTGTTGAGAAATATGGACAAAGCATAAAACACGAATATTTCAGATACTTTTTTCTTTTTTTTCGTTATATTATTGCGAAATATGGCAATAATATAACGAAAAAAAGAAAATTTAAAAATTTCAGATATTTTTTGGTTATTTTTGCGTTATTTTGTTGCAAAACCCGAAATCTCAAATATTTCAGATACTTTCTTGTTATTTTTTCATTATTTTGTTGCGAAATATGGACAAAAACAGAATGCTCAAATAATTTAGATTCTTTTACGTTTTTCTTCGTTATTTTGTTGCGAAATATGGGCAAAAAATGAAACTAAAATATTTGAGATACTTTTTCGTTTTTTTTCGTTATTTTGTTGCGAAATATGGGCAAAAAAATAAAACTAAAATATTTCAGATACTTTTTCGTTTTTTTTTCGTTAGTTTGTTGCGAAATATGGAGAAAAACAGAAAACTTAATATTTAGTTTCGAAATATGGAGAAAAAAAAAAAACTCAAATATTTCTGATACTTTTTGTTTTGTTATTTTGTTGCGAAATATGAACAAAAACAGAAAGCTCAAATATTTCAGATTTTTTTTTTTCGTTATATTATTGTGAAATATGGACAAAATAAAACTCAAATATTTCAGATATTTTTTTTCCGTTATTTTGTTGCGAAATATAGACAAAACCGGAAAATTCAAATATTTCAGATACTTTTTTGTTTGTTTTTTTTTTATTTTGTTGACAATTAGGACAAAAGCAAAAACCTCGTATATTTCAGATACTTTTTTGTTTTTTTTTCGTTATTTTGTTACGAAAGATGCACAAAACCCGAAAAGTCAAATATTTCAGATACTTTTTTTCGTTATTTTGTTGCGAAATATGGACAAAAACTGAAATCTCAAACATTTCAGATACTTTTATGTTTTTTTTTGTTATTTTGTTGCGAAATATGGGAAAAAAATTAAAACTAACATATTTCAGATACTTTTTCGTTTTTTTTTCGTTATTCTGTTGCGAAATATGTAGAAAAACAGAAAACTCAAATATTGCACATTTTTTTTTGATATTTAGTTGCGAAATATGGACAAAAACAGAAAACTCAAATAGTTCAGATTTTTTTCGTTATTTTGTTGCGAAATATGGACAAAACCAGAAAACTCAAATATTTCAGATACTTTTTTTTCGTTATTTTGTTGGGAAATATGTACAAAAACAAAAAGCTCAAATATTTCAGATACTTTTTTTAGTTATTTTCTTGCGAAATATGGGCGAAAAATGAAAACTAAAATATTTCAGATACTTTTTCGTTTTTTTTCGTTATTTTGTTGCGAAATATGGACAAAATCAGAAAACTGAAATATTTCAGATTCTTTCTGTTTTTTTTCAATATTTAGTTACGAAATATGAATAAAAACAAAAAACTCAAATATTTCAGATACTTTCTTGTTATTTTTTCATTATTTTGTTGCGAAATATTGACAAAAACAGAATGCTCAAATATTTTAAATTCTTTTATGTTTTCTTCGTTATTTTGTTGCGAAATATGGACAAAAGCGGAAAACTCATATATTTCAGATACTTTTTTGTTTGTGTTTTTCCTTATTTTGTTGACAATTAGGACAAAAGCAGGAACCTCGAATATTTCAGATACGTTTTGTTTTTTTTTCGTTATTTGTTGCGAAAGATGCACAAAACCCGAAAACTCAAATATTTCAGATACTTTTTTTTTATGTTGTTGCGAAATATGGACAAAAACAGAAAGCTCAAATATTTCAGATTCTGTTTTTCGTTATTTTGTTGCGAAATATGGACAAAAACAGAAATCTCAAACATTTCAGATACTTTTATGTTTTTTTTCGTTATTTTGTTGCGAAATATGGGCAAAAAAAAAACTAAAATATTTCAGATACTTTTTCGTTTTTTTTAGTTATTCTGTTGCGAAATATGGAGAAAAACAGAAAACTCAAATATTTCAGATTTTTTTTTTATATTTAGTTGCGAAATATGGACAAAAACAGAAATCTCAAAAATTTCAGATACTTTTATGTTTTTTTTCGTTATTTTGTTGCGACATATGAGCAAAAAATTAAAACTAAGATATTTCAGATACTTTTTCGTTTTTTTTTCGTTATTCTTTTGCGAAATATGGAAAAAAACAGAAAACTCAAATATTTAAGATATTTTTTGTCGTTATTTTGTTGCGAAATATGGAGAAAAAGAGAAAACTTAATATTTAGTTTCGAAATATGGAGAAAATCAGAAAACTCAAATATTTCTGATACTTTTTGTTTTGCTATTTTATTGCGAAATATGGACAAAAACAGAAAGCTCAAATATTTCAGGTACTTATATATTTTTCTTTCCTTATTTTGTTGACAAATATGGACAAATGTAGAAAACTCAAATATTTCAGATATTTTTTGTTTTTTTTCCGTTATTTTGTTGCGAAATATGGACAAAACCAAAAAACTCAAATATTTCAGATACTTTTTTTCGTTATTTTGTTGCGAAATATGGACAAAAACAGAAATCTCAAACATTTCAGATACTTTTTTTTTTTCGTTATTTTGTTGCGAAATATGGGAAAAAATTGAAATCTAAAATATTTCAGATACTTTTTCGTTTTTTTTTCGTTATTCTGTTGCAAAATATGACGAAAAAAAGAAAATTCAAATATTTCAGATATTTTTTTTTTTTTTTCGTTATTTTATTGGCAGATATGGACACAACCAGAAAACTTAAATATTTCAGAAATTTTTTTTTCGTTATTTTGTTGCGAAATATGGACAAAAACCAAATGCTCAAATATTTCAGATACTTTTTTTTAGTTATTTTGTTGCGAAATATGGGCAAAAAAGTTATTTTGTTGCGAAATATGGACAAAAACAGAAAACTAAAATATTTCAGATACTTTTTTGTTTGTTTTTTTCTTATTTTGTTGAGAAATATGGACAAAGCAGAAATATGGACAAAAAAAGAAAACTCAAATATTTCAGATATTTATTTTTATTTTATATTTAGTTGCGAAATATGGACAAAAACAGAAAACTCAAATATTTCAGATACTTTCTTGCGATTTTTTCGTTATTTCATTGCGAAATATGGACAAAAACAGAAAATTCAAATATTTTAGATTCTTTTTGTTTTTTTCGATATTTAGTTGCAAAATATGGACAAAAGTAGAATCTCAAATATTTCATATATTTTTTAGTTTTTTTTTTTGTTATTTTGTTGGGAAATATGGACAAAAACAAAAAACTCAAATATTTCAGATACGTCGTTTTTATCGTTATTTTGTTGCGAAATATGGATAAAAACAGGAAACCAAAACATTTCAGATACTTTTTTGTTTGTTTTTTTCCTTATTTTGTTGAGAAATATGGACAAAGCAGAAAACTCGAATATTTCTAGATACTTTTTTGTTTTTTTTTTCGTAATATTAATGCGAAATATGGCAATAATATAACGAAAAAAAGAAAATTGAAATATTTCAGATATTTTTTTGTTTTTTTTTCGTTATGTTGTTGGGAAATATGGACAAAACCAGAAAACTCAAATATTTTAGAGAATTTATTGTTTTTTCCGTTATTTTGTTGCGCAATATGGACAAAACCCGAAATCTCAAATATTTCAGATACTTTTATTGTTATTTTGTTGCGAAATATGGACAGAAATAGAAAGCTCAAATATTTCAGATACTTTTATGTTTTTTTTCCATACTTTATTGAGAAATATGACAAAAGTAGAACACTAAAATATTTCAGATATTTTTTTTTTTTTTCTCTTATTTTGTTGGCAGATATGGACAAAACCAGAAAACTCAAATATTTCAGAAACTTTTTTTCGTTATTTTGTTGCGAAATATGGACAAAAACAAAAAGCTCAAATATATCAAATACTTTTTTTTAGTTATTTTGTTGCGACATATAGGCAAAATATGAAAACTAAAATATTTCAGATACTTTTTCGTTTTTTTTCGTTATTTTGTTGCGAAATATGTACAAATTCAGAAAACTGAAATATTTCAGATTCTTTCTGTTTTTTTTTTTAATATTTAGTTGCGAAATATGGACAAAAACAAAAAACTCAAATATTTGAGATACTTTCTTGTTATTTTTTTGTTATTTTGTTGGGAAATATGGACAAAAACAGAAAACTAAAATATTTCAGATACGTCGTTTTTTTTCGTTATTTTGTTTCGAAATATGGACAAAAACAGAAGACTCAAATATTTCAGATAATTTTATATTTTGTTTCGTTATTTTGTTACGAAATATGGACAAAAACAGAAAACTGAAATATTTCAGATACTTTTTATTTTTTTTCATAATTTTGTTGCGAAACATGGAGAAAAACAAAACACACAAATATATAAGATTTTGTTTTTTTTATATATATTTGCGAAATATGGACAAAAACAGAAAACTCAAATATTTCAGACAGTTTTTTGTTATTTTTTCGTTATTTTTGTTGTATAATTATATCGAATTATACAATAGTGTCTTATGAAATAAATAAAGAAAACGCACTTTTCAGATTTACAAAGAATTATTACATTTATTTATTAAGTATTTTCTTATTGCTACTTAAAGTTCAATTATAATTATTTATTAAAACTTAAATGAAAAACAAATTTAAACTTAACAAAAAAAAAAAATAATTGATTTTAACTTAACTAACTACCGACTCTTATTATTATATATAATTTTAGGACTTTCAAGAAGAACTTCCCGAACCGATGTTCTTCCGTTTAACTTTTTCTATCAACTCCTCATTGTTTTAATCAATTAATTAATTATATACTTATGGCTTTTTCCAAAATATCGCATGCGATATTTGGAAAAACCAATCAGCGATCAAAATTATTTTTATTTAACACATCAACATAAGTAATATTTAATTACTTAAGTTAAGTGACTCTGCGTGTCCCTGAAAGTATCCGTAATCGGACACCGCAGGTAATGACTTTTGAATTTAAAAAATAATTTTGGTCGCTTAAGCTTAATAATCATATTTTAAATTAATTTAATTAAAAAAATTAGGAATTGCATTTTGCAATTTCCGTTGTGAATAAAATAAAAAATATAAAAGAAAAAAAAATAAACAGGGTGATCTGTTTTATTCACAACACCTCCCCTTTTCGAAGAAAGAGTTACAAGACACAAATAATTTTGGGTCTCGTAACTCTTTTCTACACAGGTGTGTATATTTACTTAAAAAAAAATCTACGTGAAAAAAAAATCTACGTTTAAAACAATTTTATGTTAAAAAAATTTTTTTCGAATATTAAGTGCCGGTATTACAATTGTTATATATATAAAAACTCAAAATTTATGAGCATATAAAATCTTATCAAAACAAATTTTTCATGCTTAAGGTTAATATATAATTGTAAGAAATATCCAATTTTGGCATTTAATTGAATATATATATTTTGTTCTTTATAATTTTTTTATCTTAAATGTATCAATTTTCTAAATTCTTTTACTTAACTATAAACTTAGAAACAAAAACAAATTTCTATTATTAATATTCTTTACTTATTTTAAAATTACCCCATTTAATTAATTTACATTTAGTATTTTAAATACTTTCGTAGTAAGAAGTACATCAGTAAAAATCCTCTTTTTTTTCTTTTTTTGTTAAAAATAAACAACAACAAAATAAAAGAATCAAATCAACCAAATGTTTTTTTTATATATTTAGTATGGGGGTATAAATGAAAATTAGTAAATATAGAATAAATATTATTAGTAGTATAAAATTAGTATTTAACATGGGGAATAAATCATTAGACCATTTTCGTTCCATTTTTTACATAAATGTTTTTCTTTTGGTTTTCATTTACTGTCCAGTCCGTAACCGTCTTCTCCTTCGGGAGTAACCTATTAACAAGGTTTTAACCCTATCGGTACCTAAACCATTTCCACCAATTCTATTAATTTTGTTTACTTTTAATAAATTACTTTCCAATTTATCTCTAGCCTTATTTACTACAGAAATATAGTTAATATAGTTTATAAAATTATTTGTGTTTACTTGAATTTTGCTATAGATTTTATTTAAACCAACATTATCCTTCATAACAACTATCTCTTCACCATTAACTGCCTCTTTATTATCATATACTTCCTTATCTTCTTCTAATTTTTGGTTATTTTCAACTCCCTCCTTAATTTTGTTATATTCTTCAATATCCTTTATAACTTTATCAATATCTTCCATTTCATCATAAACTTCTGCTTTAAGTATAATCAACTTCATAATATTATAATCAACTTCATCTTCAATAATATTTGCTGTTACTGATACAGCATTCTTAATTTCAAAACTACTATTCACTAATTCTTCTAACTTCATCTCTTTATCCTCATTATAAAAAGCTCCTATAAAATTATCTGTTAATAATTCATTCTCAGCACTAAAATAATATACATTAAAATTTCTACTACCGTGATCAGCTGAACTATATGTACAATTTACCAATTTAATATCTGGAATATCAACATCTTTATCACCTTTTTGAATATTTTCTATCTCATTATCACTACTTATAACCAATTCATCTAAATATTTTAAGTCTACTTCAGTATCTTCACAACTATTACTCTTTTCGTCTTTTATGTTATTCTTTTCTTCTACAGCATTTCGATCTCTTATTATTTTCTTAATTGTTAAATCTATCCTACTTTTGCCTATAAGCTTTTTCAGTTTCTTTTTTATCTTTTTCTTACCCAACTGAAAACGTGTAAATTTCTTAAATATATTTTTGAATCTTTTTCTCCTTATTTTATTATTTATAATTTTATTTTCGGTATTATTACCTCTTCCCCTATCCATTCTAAATCCTTCTTCATTTTTTTTATATTCTAATACCGAATTTATTATGCTGCCTTGAGCTTTGTTATTCGACAATCTTACAAATTCTTTTCCCGCGTTATTTATTGTTCCGCCCCTCTATTTATTTCGGAATGAATTGGGCTGATTTAATTCATTCCGTCTCCATTTCCCGACTTTAAAGAACTTGTTGCCTCAAAGTTTTGACGATAAGGACATGTCAACAACCTATGTCCCTCTCTCCCACACCATACACAATTACTATTCGCATTCTCTTCAAGCGAATGCACTGTACCTTGCTTTGTAGCTGGTGAATGAATCTGTTGGCATTGTGTTGAGTCATGCCCCCTCATACCGCAGATTGAACAGATTTTTACATTTATTATATTTTGTTCATTTCTCGATTCCCTACATTCTGTACTTATGTGGCCCAACCTTCCACATTTATAACATTTAACGTTACCATTACGATTTGGTGCATTCTCCCTAAATCCATAATTTGTTCTGTTGTTATTATAGGTATTATTATTATTTCCGTAATTATTAGATCTCCTAAAATTGTTATTTTGATTATTATTATTATTATAATTATTATTATTGCTATTATTATTATTTATATTTTCATTATTGTTAAATCTTTTATTATCATTTATATTATTATTCCGTTGTGGATTAGGAGTATTTTGCATACCTAGTTTTTTCATCAGGTCTGTCAGGAGATTTAAAACCTGATCTCCTGGAACTGTCTGACTATTTACCGCCGGACTAGTATTCGCCAAACCCCCCAAACTCAGGGTTTCTCGAATATATTGTTTAGCCGCGCCTATGGCAACCCTTAAATTTTCTGGATTTTTGAACAACAGGTACTGTTTTACCTGTTCTGATCTTAAACCCCCTAAAAATACTCTTTTGGCCGTTAACTCCATCTCGTTAACTAAAGCCCTACTTTCGTTTGGATACCTTTCATTAACCCTTGTTTTATATGCAGCCAATTTTTCTGCAATTCTTTCACCAAACAATTCCACGGATTCATCTTCAAACTGGTAAATCCCCAACATCTCCGAAGCCAAAGTAGCCATATCTTTGGTTTCCAAAAATCTATTACGTAGAATATCCCTAAAGTGTTCAACATTTTCTACGTTGGCGTACTTGAACAACGCATTCGCTCTTCCTATCAATTTACTCGTGATCAAAATTCTGAGCACCATACTCCGTTGTTCCTCCCTAGTTATGTCATACGCCTGTTGCGCAAGTTCCAAAAAGTTAGTTAAGTCATTCTCTATGCCCAAACCTGTACCTGAAAATGTAGGAACTTGGAAAAGGAATGTTTTGAGGACCTTTTCTATTGGTAGGAGAGTGGGTTCTAAATTATAGGAATTGTCGTTAGTCAGGTTGAGAACATTAATAGGATGGGATTGTTGATAGGATGTTAACAAAGGATTGTCATTAACTAATCTTAACTCAGGATTAATATTATTAGGGATAACATTTGTAGGCATTTTGAAAGGTTGAGGATTAAATGCAGGTGACGGGTTTGGTGTAGAGTTTATCCTACTCGTAGCTTGAGTTAATCTTGATGTTCCTGTCATCTCTAACTTCCTATTAAGCGTTGTTGTATTTGTTGTAGGAAAATTGAATAATTTTGAACTGGTTGATGGCTCCATTATCCTGATCGATTTATTTTTTCTTTCTTTAGATTTGAACTTCCTACAACTCTTTGTTTTTACTGGTCCTATCCTGTTGTATTTAACCCCTGATCTTAATGTACGAAAACTTCTGGCTGGTTCGGTCGGTTCTTCCTCGTCTTGAAGTTGATGTAAAAAGTCGGCAAAATTATTCCTATCTAAAACCCCTAAATTAAATTTTTCCCCACTCTCACTGTCCTTGTTCGTCGGTAATATACTATTTGTAGTAGAATCCCCCAAATCTGGACTAGTATTTATGAATGAAAATGTACCTATTTTCTTGGCAAATTTGTTAAAAGATTGGGCAATCCCTGATGTCGATGGTCTAGATTTATCCCCCGACATTAAAGTAGAAACGAATTCAAATACCAAAATCAAACTTCAAATAAACAAAGTCAAGTGAATAAAAGAGGGGTTAATTATAAGAGTCAGTAATTAAAAATTAGAAAAACTAAAATAAACCACAAATTACAATAAAATTCATCGATTTTTATATAAAAATCAATTCTATTTTATTTTTTATAATTGTACCAAAATGAATCAAAATATTAAAAATTTCTTTTTTAATATCCTTCTTAAAAAAATGTTATAAAAAATTCGTAACGATAAATTGAAAAACAATTTGATTTATTGATTCCTTTATTTATTTTTGTCCAAAAAAAAAATTTTATTTCCTATCTTCTAAAAACAAACTATTAATTACGTTATTCGTATCTTATAAAAAAAAAACTTTATAAGAATATATTGAGTTTTTTTTATTTCATTTTCTTTCCCCTTTTTTTACATAAATATATAATTAAAAAATACAAAAACAAATAACTCTGCCTAATCTCTATAATTTTATTAAAATATATTTATTTATTTAAATTTATTAAAAAAAAATCCACTTCTTAATTTATTTTAATATTTTAAAAAAAAAATATTTTACATATATATTTTTTTTTTCAAAAAATAATTATTTATTTTAGAAATATTTACTTTTATATTTTATAATTTAAAAAAAAATCTTTATTTTTATTTATTAATTTTTAAAAAAAAAAAAAAATCTTTTCTTTTTATTATTTTTTTTAAAATTTGTTCATACAAAAAAAATTAAACCATTGTAAAAATTAACAGTTTTAAAAAAAAATTATTTCTTACTTTACTATAATTATTTTTTTTATTATTTCAAAACATACGACTCACCAAAAGTATTTTTTTTTTTCCAATAAAAAAAAAATGTGCCGCTACTGGCTGCTATACAAATTTCGTATTCTTCAAAAGTATATCTTCCTACAAAATTCTTCTTCTGCTACACTGCTGCTCCCTTTTTTGGTCTGCCACTGCTTTCCTCGTTCTCTGTTTTGTATATTTTTTTTAAAAAAAAAAGCAAAAACAAAAAATATTATTTTCGTACACAATAATATTTATGTTGTTACAAAACAATTTTTGTGATATTTGATATTTTTATTTTTTTTTTGGAATTTAGGTATGTATGTATTTTAATTACTGAATAAAAAAAACTTAAAGATTTTTCAATTTTATTACACGTCATTTACCACATAGATTTTATTATTATTTCTTTTTTTTTTGATAAATGTATAAAAATGTGTTAACTTTAAATATATACATATGTATGTACTATGTGTATATAGATTTATATTTATTTCTCAAAAAATTAGTTTAATTGAAAATTTTTTTTGTTTAAAATTTTTGTCTAAAAACATCAATATTTCTTCACTTCTGAATTTAATATATATGTATATATGTAATTTTTAAATTTGTCCACAATTTCAATATTTAATTTTTTCTGCAAACAACTATTACTATTTCACTGTTTATAAATTTTCCTCACTGTGTATAAAAAAAATCATGTCTTTACTGTATTGTATTTTATTATAAAATTGTCTTTAAAGTATTATGAGTTTATTCTATCACTATTTTCACTAATTCGATTTTAAAAATGTTTTAATTTACAATTTCTCTAAACTTTATATTATTATTTACACTTTTTATTATTTTTTAATCACTGTTGTCCATTTATTATTAATTTTGGGTAGTTTTTTTCACTTTTCAAAAAAAAAAATTTCCAATAATTTTGTATTTTTATATTTTCAAATTTTAACTTTCCCGTTTTACTCGAAAAGTTCGTCCCAAAAGCGTAATTTTGGGTTAGTCCGCAGCGCCATTTGTTGTATAATTATATCGAATTATACAATAGTGTCTTATGAAATAAATAAAGAAAACGCACTTTTCAGATTTACAAAGAATTATTACATTTATTTATTAAGTATTTTCTTATTGCTACTTAAAGTTCAATTATAATTATTTATTAAAACTTAAATGAAAAACAAATTTAAACTTAACAAAAAAAAAAAATAATTGATTTTAACTTAACTAACTACCGACTCTTATTATTATATATAATTTTAGGACTTTCAAGAAGAACTTCCCGAACCGATGTTCTTCCGTTTAACTTTTTCTATCAACTCCTCATTGTTTTAATCAATTAATTAATTATATACTTATGGCTTTTTCCAAAATATCGCATGCGATATTTGGAAAAACCAATCAGCGATCAAAATTATTTTTATTTAACACATCAACATAAGTAATATTTAATTACTTAAGTTGAGTGACTCTGCGTGTCCCTGAAAGTATCCGTAATCGGACACCGCAGGTAATGACTTTTGAATTTAAAAAATAATTTTGGTCGCTTAAGCTTAATAATCATATTTTAAATTAATTTAATTAAAAAAATTAGGAATTGCATTTTGCAATTTCCGTTGTGAATAAAATAAAAAATATAAAAGAAAAAAAAATAAACAGGGTGATCTGTTTTATTCACAACATCTTGTTGCGAAATGTGGACAAAAACAGAAATCTCAAATATTTCAGATAATTTTTAGTTTTTTTTTCGCTGTTTATATGGACAAAATATGGACATATATATGGACAAAATATGCGAAATATGGACAAAACCAGAAAACTTAAATATTTCAGATACTTTTTTTTCGTTATTTTGTTGCGAAATATGGACAAAAACAGAAAACTAAAATATTTTAGATACTTTTTTGTTTGTTTTTTTTCCTTATTTTGTTGAGAAATATGGACAAAAACAGAAAACTAAAATATTTCAGATACTTTTTTGTTTGTTTTTTCCTTATTTTGTTGAGAAATATGGGCAAAGCAGAAAACTCAAATATTTCAGATACTTTTATGTTTTTTTTTTCGTTATATTATTGCGAAATATGGACAAAAAAGAAAAATCAAATATTTCAGATATTTATTTTTTTTTATATTTAGTTGCGAAATATGGACAAAAACAGAAAACTCAAATATTTCAGATACTTTCTTGCTATTTTATCGTTATTTTATTGCGAAATATGGACAAAACAGAAAATTCAAATATTTTAGATTCTTTTTGTTTTTTTCGATATTTAGTTGCGAAATATGGACAAAAACAGAAAACTCAAATATTTCAGATACGTCGTTTTTTTTCGTTATTTTGCTGCGAAATATGGACAAAAACTGAAAACTAAAATATTTCAGATAATTTTTTGTTTGTTTTTCCTTATTTTGTTGAGAAATATGGACAAAGCATAAAACACGAATATTTCAGATACTTTTTTCTTTTTTTTCGTTATATTATTGCGAAATATGGCAATAATATAACGAAAAAAAGAAAATTCAAAAATTTCAGATATTTTTTGGTTACTTTTGCGTTATTTTGTTGGGAAATATGGACAAAAACAGAAAACTCAAATATTTTAGAGAATTTATTGTTTTTTTCCGTTATTTTGTTGCGCAATATGGACAAAACCCGAAATCTTAAATATTTCAGATACTTTCTTCTTATTTTTTCATTATTTTGTTGCGAAATATGGACAAAAACAGAATGCTCAAATATTTTAGATTCTTTTAAGTTTTTTTCGTTATTTTGTTGCGAAATATGGGCAAAAAATGAAACTAAAATATTTGAGATACTTTTTCGTTTTTTTTCGTTATTTTGTTGCGAAATATGGGAAAAAAATTAAAACTAAAATATTTCAGATACTTTTTCGTATTTTTTTTGTTATTTTGTTGCGAAATATGGAGAAAAACAGAAAACTTAATATTTAGTTTCGAAATATGGAGAAAAAAAGAAAACTCAAATATTTCTGATACTTTTTGTTTTGTTATTTTGTTGCGAAATGTGAACAAAAACAGAAAGCTCAAATATTTCAGATACTTTTTTGTTTGTTTTTTTTTATTTTGTTGACAATTAGGACAAAAGCAGAAACCTCGTATATTTCAGATACTTTTTTTTGTTGTTGCGAAATATGGAAAAAACAGAAAGCTCAAATATTTCAGGTACTTATATGTTTTTCTTTTTCCTTATTTTGTTGACAAATATGGACAAATGTAGAAAACTCAAATATATCAGATACTTTTTTTGTTTTTTTTTCGTTATATTATTGTGAAATATGGACAAAATAAAACTCAAATATTTCAGATATTTTTTTTCCGTTATTTTGTTGCGAAATATAGACAAAACCGGAAAACTCAAATATTTCAGATACTTTTTTGTTTGTTTTTTTTTTATTTCGTTGACCATTAGGACAAAAGCAGAAACCTCGTATATTTCAGATACTTTTTAGTTTTTTTTTCGTTATTTTGTTACGAAAGATGCACAAAACCCGAAAACTCAAATATTTCAGATACTTTTTTTTGTTGTTGCGAAATATGGAAAAAACAGAAAGCTCAAATATTTCAGGTACTTATATGTTTTTCTTTTTCCTTATTTTGTTGACAAATATGGACAAATGTAGAAAACTCAAATACATCAGATACTTTTTTGTTTTTTTTTTCTTTATATTATTGTGAAATATGGACAAAATAAAACTCAAATATTTCAGATATTTTTTTTCCTTTATTTTGTTGCGAAATATGGACAAAACCGGAAAACTCAAATATTTCAAATACTTTTTTTTTCTTTTTTCGTTATTTTGTTGCGAAATATGGACAAAAACAGAAATCTTAAACATTTCAGATACTTTTATGTTTTTTTTTGTTATTTTGTTGCGAAATATGGGAAAAAAATGAAAACTAACATATTTCAGATACTTTTTCGTTTTTTTTCGTTATTCTGTTGCGAAATATGTAGAAAAACAGAAAACTCAAATATTGCACATTTTTTTTTTGATATTGAGTTGCGAAATATGGACAAAAACAGAAATCTAAAATATTTCAGATAATTTTTTGTTTGTTTTGTTCCTTATTTTGTTGAGAAATATGGACAAAGCAGAAAACTCAAATATTTCAGATAATTTTGTTTTTTTTTTCGTTATATTATTGCGAAATATGGCAATAATATAACGAAAAAAACAAAATTCAAATATTTCAGATATTTTTTTTTTTTTTTTCGTTATTTTATTGGCAGATATGGACACAACCAGAAAACTTAAATATTTCAGATACTTTTTTTTCGTTATTTTGTTGCGAAATATGGACAAAAACAAAATGCTCAAATATTTCAGATACTTTTTTTTGGTTATTTTGTTGCGAAATATGGGCAAAAAATGAAAACTAAAATATTTCAGATACTTTTTCGTTTTTTTCGTTATTTTGTTGCGAAATATGGACAAAAACAGAAAACTAAAATATTTCAGATACTTTTTTGTTTGTTTTTTTCTTATTTTGTTGAGAAATATGGACAAAGCAGAAATATGGACAAAGCAGAAATATGGACAAAAAAAGAAAACTCAAATATTTCAGATAATTATTTTTTTTTATATTTAGTTGCGAAATATGGAGAAAAACAGAAAACTCAAATATTTCAGATACTTTCTTGCGATTTTTTCAAATATTTTAGATTCTTTTTGTTTTTTTCGATATTTAGTTGCGAAATATGGACAAAAACAGAAAACTCAAATATTTATTTCAGATATTTTTTCGTTTTTTTTTCGTTATTTTGTTGGGAAATATGGACAAAAACAAAAAACTCAAATATTTCAGATACGTCGTTATTTTCGTTATTTTGTTGCGAAATATGGACAAAAACAGAAAACCAAAACATTTCAGATACTTTTTTGTTTGTTTTTTTCCTTATTTTGTTGAGAAATATGGACAAAGCACAAAACTCGAATATTTCTAGATACTTTTTTGTTTTTTTTTTCGTTATATTAATGCGAAATATGGCAATAATATAACCAAAAAAAGAAAATTGAAATATTTCAGATATTTTTTTGTTTTTTTTTCGTTATTTTGTTGGGAAATATGGACAAAACCAGAAAACTCAAATATTTTAGAGAATTTATTGTTTTTTCCGTTATTTTGTTGCGCTATATGGACAAAACCCGAAATCTCAAATATTTCAGATACTTTTTTTTGTTATTTTGTTGCGACATATAGGCAAAATATGAAAACTAAAATATTTCAGATACTTTTTCGTTTTTTTTCGTTATTTTGTTGCGAAATATGTACAAATTCAGAAAACTGAAATATTTCAGATTCCTTCTGTTTTTTTTGAATATTTAGTTGCGAAATATGGACAAAAACAAAAAACTCAAATATTTGAGATACTTTCTTGTTATTTTTTTGTTATTTTGTTGGGAAATATGGACAAAAACAGAAAACTAAAATATTTCAGATACGTCGTTTTTTTTCGTTATTTTGTTTCGAAATATGGACAAAAACAGAAGACTCAAATATTTCAGATAATTTTATATTTTGTTTCGTTATTTTGTTACGAAATATGGACAAAAACAGAAAACTGAAATATTTCAAATACTTTTTATTTTTTTTCATAATTTTGTTGCGAAACATGGAGAAAAACAAAACACACAAATATATAAGATTTTGTTTTTTTATATATATTTGCGAAATATGGACAAAAACAGAAAACTCAAATATTTCAGAAACTTTTTTCGTTATTTTGTTGCGAAATATGGACAAAAACAAAAAGCTCAAATATATCAAATACTTTTTTTAGTTATTTTGTTGCGACATATAGGCAAAATATGAAAACTAAAATATTTCAGATACTTTTTCGTTTTTTTTCGTTATTTTGTTGCGAAATATGTACAAATTCAGAAAACTGAAATATTTCAGATTCCTTCTGTTTTTTTTTGAATATTTAGTTGCGAAATATGGACAAAAACAAAAAACTCAAATATTTGAGATACTTTCTTGTTATTTTTTTGTTATTTTGTTGGGAAATATGGACAAAAACAGAAAACTAAAATATTTCAGATACGTCGTTTTTTTTCGTTATTTTGTTTCGAAATATGGACAAAAACAGAAGACTCAAATATTTCAGATAATTTTATATTTTGTTTCGTTATTTTGTTACGAAATATGGACAAAAACAGAAAACTGAAATATTTCAAATACTTTTTATTTTTTTTCATAATTTTGTTGCGAAACATGGAGAAAAACAAAACACACAAATATATAAGATTTTGTTTTTTTATATATATTTGCGAAATATGGACAAAAACAGAAAACTCAAATATTTCAGATAGTTTTTTGTTATTTTTTCGTTATTTTGTTGCGAAATGTGGACAAAAACAGAAATCTCAAATATTTCAGATAATTTTTAGTTTTTTTTTCGCTGTTTATATGGACAAAATATGGACATATATATGGACAAAATATGCGAAATATGGACAAAACCAGAAAACTTAAATATTTCAGATACTTTTTTTTCGTTATTTTGTTGCGAAATATGAACAAAAATAGAAAGCTCAAATCTTTCAGATACTTAATTTTTGTTATTTTGTTGCGAAATATGGACAAAAACAGAAAACTAAAATATTTTAGATACTTTTTTGTTTGTTTTTTTTCCTTATTTTGTTGAGAAATATGGACAAAAACAGAAAACTAAAATATTTCAGATACTTTTTTGTTTGTTTTTTCCTTATTTTGTTGAGAAATATGGACAAAGCAGAAAACTCAAATATTTCAGATACTTTTTTGTTTTTTTTTCGTTATATTATTGCGAAATATGGACAAAAAAGAAAAATCAAATATTTCAGATATTTATTTTTTTTTATATTTAGTTGCGAAATATGGACAAAAACAGAAAACTCAAATATTTCAGATACTTTCTTGCTATTTTATCGTTATTTTATTGCGAAATATGGACAAAACAGAAAATTCAAATATTTTAGATTCTTTTTGTTTTTTTCGATATTTAGTTGCGAAATATGGACAAAAACAGAAAACTCAAATATTTCAGATACTTTTTCGTTTTTTTTTCGTTATTTTGTTGGGAAATATGGACAAAAACAGAAAACTCAAATATTTCAGATACGTCGTTTTTTTTCGTTATTTTGCTGCGAAATATGGACAAAAACTGAAAACTAAAATATTTCAGATAATTTTTTGTTTGTTTTTTCCTTATTTTGTTGAGAAATATGGACAAAGCATAAAACACGAATATTTCAGATACTTTTTTCTTCTTGTTTTTTTCGTTATATTATTGCGAAATATGGCAATAATATAACGAAAAAAAGAAAATTCAAAAATTTCAGATATTTTTTGGTTACTTTTGTGTTATTTTGTTGGGAAATATGGACAAAAACAGAAAACTCAAATATTTTAGAGAATTTATTGTTTTTTTCCGTTATTTTGTTGCGCAATATGGACAAAACCCGAAATCTTAAATATTTCAGATACTTTCTTCTTATTTTTTCATTATTTTGTTGCGAAATATGGACAAAAACAGAATGCTCAAATATTTTAGATTCTTTAACGATTTTTTCGTTATTTTGTTGCGAAATATGGGCAAAAAATGAAACTAAAATATTTGAGATACTTTTTCGTTTTTTTTCGTTATTTTGTTGCGAAATATGGGCAAAAAATTAAAACTAAAATATTTCAGATACTTTTTCGTATTTTTTTTGTTATTTTGTTGCGAAATATGGAGAAAAACAGAAAACTTAATATTTAGTTTCGAAATATGGAGAAAAAAAGAAAACTCAAATATTTCTGATACTTTTTGTTTTGTTATTTTGTTGCGAAATGTGAACAAAAACAGAAAGCTCAAATATTTCAGGTACTTATATGTTTTTCTTTTTCCTTATTTTGTTGACAAATATGGACAAATGTAGAAAACTCAAATATATCAGATACTTTTTTGTTTTTTTTCGTTATATTATTGTGAAATATGGACAAAATAAAACTCAAATATTTCAGATATTTTTTTTCCGTTATTTTGTTGCGAAATATAGACAAAACCGGAAAACTCAAATATTTTAGATACTTTTTTGTTTGTTTTTTTTTTTATTTTGTTGACAATTAGGACAAAAGCAGAAACCTCGTATATTTCAGATACTTTTTAGTTTTCTTTTCGTTATTTTGTTACAAAAGATGCACAAAACCCGAAAACTCAAATATTTCAGATACTTTTTTTTGTTGTTGCGAAATATGGAAAAAACAGAAAGCTCAAATATTTCAGGTACTTATATGTTTTTCTTTTTCCTTATTTTGTTGACAAATATGGACAAATGTAGCAAACACAAATATATCAGATACTTTTTTGTTTTTTTTTCGTTATATTATTGTGAAATATGGACAAAATAAAACTCAAATATTTCAGATATTTTTTTTCCTTTATTTTGTTGCGAAATATGGACAAAACCGGAAAACTCAAATATTTCAAATACTTTTTTTTTTCTTTTTTCGTTATTTTGTTGCGAAATATGGACAAAAACAGAAATCTTAAACATTTCAGATACTTTTATGTTTTTTTTGTTATTTTGTTGCGAAATATGGGAAAAAAAATGAAAACTAACATATTTCAGATACTTTTTCGTTTTTTTTCGTTATTCTGTTGCGAAATATGTAGAAAAACAGAAAACTCAAATATTGCACATTTTTTTTTTGATATTGAGTTGCGAAATATGGACAAAAACAGAAAACTCAAATATTTCAGATACTTTTTTTCGTTATTTTGTTGCGAAATATGAACAAAAATAGAAAGTTCAAATATTTCAGATACTTTTTTTTCGTTATTTTGTTGCGAAATATGAACAAAAATAGAAAGCTAAAATATTACAGATACTTTTTTTTCGTTATTTTGTTGCGAAATATGGACAAAAAAAGAAAACTAAAATATTTCAGATACTTTTTTGTTTGTTTTTTTCCTTATTTTGTTGAGAAATATGGACAAAGCAGAAAACTCGAATATTTCAGATACTTTTTTTTCGTTATTTTGTTGCGAAATATGAACAAAAATAGAAAGCTGAAATATTTCAGCTACTTTTTTTTCGTTATTTTGTTGCGAAATATGGACAAAAACAGAAATCTAAAATATTTCAGATAATTTTTTGTTTGTTTTGTTCCTTATTTTGTTGAGAAATATGGACAAAGCAGAAAACTCAAATATTTCAGATAATTTTGTTTTTTTTTTCGTTATATTATTGCGAAATATGGCAATAATATAACGAAAAAAAGAAAATTCAAATATTTCAGATATTTTTTTTTTTTTTCGTTATTTTATTGGCAGATATGGACACAACCAGAAAACTTAAATATTTCAGATACTTTTTTTTCGTTATTTTGTTGCGAAATATGGACAAAAACAAAATGCTCAAATATTTCAGATACTTTTTTTTGGTTATTTTGTTGCGAAATATGGGCAAAAAATGAAAACTAAAATATTTCAGATACTTTTTCAGAAATATGGACAAAGCAGAAATATGGACAAAAAAAGAAAACTCAAATATTTCAGATATTTATTTTTTTTTATATTTAGTTGCGAAATATGGACAAAAACAGAAAACTCAAATATTTCAGATACTTTCTTGCGATTTTTTCGTTATTTCATTGCGAAATATGGACAAAAACAGAAAATTCAAATATTTTAGATTCTTTTTGTTTTTTTCGATATTTAGTTGCGAAATATGGACAAAAACAGAAAACTCAAATATTTATTTCAGATATTTTTTCGTTTTTTTTTCGTTATTTTGTTGGGAAATATGGACAAAAACAAAAAACGCAGATATTTCAGATACGTCGTTTTTTTCTTTATTTTGTTGCGAAATATGGACAAAAACAGAAAACCAAAACATTTCAGATACTTTTTTGTTTGTTTTTTCCTTATTTTGTTGAGAAATATGGACAAAGCACAAAACTCGAATATTTCTAGATACTTTTTTGTTTTTTTTTCGTTATATTAATGCGAAATATGGCAATAATATAACCAAAAAAAGAAAATTGAAATATTTCAGATATTTTTTTGTTTTTTTTTCGTTATTTTGTTGGGAAATATGGACAAAACCAGAAAACTCAAATATTTTAGAGAATTTATTGTTTTTTCCGTTATTTTGTTGCGCAATATGGACAAAACCCGAAATCTCAAATATTTCAGATACTTTTTTTTGTTATTTTGTTGCGAAATATGGACAGAAATAGAAAGCACAAATATTTCAGATACTTTTATGTTTTTTTTCCATATTTTATTGAGAAATATGACAAAAGTAGAACACTAAAATATTTCAGATTTTTTTGTTTTTTTTTCTTATTTTGTTGGCAGATATGGACAAAACCAGAAAACTCAAATATTTCAGAAACTTTTTTTCGTTATTTTGTTGCGAAATATGGACAAAAACAAAAAGCTCAAATATATCAAATACTTTTTTTTAGTTATTTTGTTGCGACATATAGGCAAAAAATGAAAACTAAAATATTTCAGATACTTTTTCGTTTTTTTTCGTTATTTTGTTGCGAAATATGTACAAATTCAGAAAACTGAAATATTTCAGATTCTTTCTGTTTTTTTTCAATATTTAATTGCGAAATATGGACAAAAACAAAAAGCTCAAATATTTGAGATACTTTCTTGATATTTTTTCGTTATTTTGTTGCGAAATATGGAGAAAAACAGAAAACTTAATATTTAGTTTCGAAATATGGAGAAAAACAGAAAACTCAAATAATGCTGATACATTTTGTTTTGTTATTTTGTTGCGAAATATGAACAAAAATAAAAAGCTCAAATATTTCAGATACTTTTTTGTTTTTTTTCGTTATATTATTGTGAAATATGGACAGAATAAAACTCAAATATTTCAGATATTTTTTTTCCGTTATTTTGTTGGAAAGTATGGACAAAACCGGAAAACTCAAATATTTCAGATACTTTTTTGTTTGTTTTTCGTTATTTTGTTACGAAAGATGCATAATACCCGAAAACTCAAATATTTCAGATACTTTTTTTTGTTATTTTGTTGCGAAATAGGGGAAAAAACAGAAAGCTCAAATATTTCAGGTACTTATATGTTTTTCTTTCCTTATTTTGTTGACAAATATGGACAAATGTAGAAAACTCAAATATTTCAGATATTTTTTTGTTTTTTTCTGTTATTTTGTTGCAAAATATGGACAAAACCAAAAAACTCAAATATTTCAGATACGTTTTTTCGTTATTTTGTTGCAAAATATGGACAAAAACAGAAATGTCAAACATTTCAGATACTTTTATGTTTTTTTTCGTTATTTTGTTGCGAAATATGAGAAAAAACTGAAAACTAAAATATTTCAGATACTTTTTCGTTTTTTTTACGTTATTCTGTTGCGAAATATGTTGAAAAACAGAAAACTCAAATATATCAGATTTTTTTTTATATTTAGTTGCGAAATATGGACAAAAACAGAAAACTCAAATATTTCAGATAGTTTTTTGTTTTTTTCGTTATTTTGTTGCGAAATGTGGACAAAAACAGAAAACTTAAATATTTTAGATTTTTGTTTCGTTATTTTGTTGCGAAATATGGACAAAACCAGAAAACTCAAATATTTCAGAAACTTTTTTTCGTTATTTTGTTGCGAAATATGGACAAAAACAGAAATCTCAAACATTTCAGATACTTTTATGTCTTTTTTCGTTATTTTGTTGCGAAATATGGGCAAAAAATGAGAACTAAAATATTTCAGATACTTTTTCGCTTTTTCTTCGTTATTCTGTTGCGAAATATGGAGAAAAACAGAAAACTCACATATTTCAGATTTTTTTTTGATATTTAGTTGCGATATATGGACAAAAATAGAAAACTCAAATACTTCAGATAGCTTTTTGTTTTGTTTTCGTTATTTTGTTGCGACATGTGGACAAAAACAGAAAACTCAAATATTTCAGATTTTTTTTCCGTTATTTTGTTGCAAAATATGGACAAAACCGGAAAACTCAAATATTTCAGATACTTTTTTGTTTGTTTTTTTCCTTATTTTGTTGACAATTAGGACAAAAGCAGAAACCTCGAATATTTCAGATACTTTTTTGTTTTTTTTTCGTTATTTTGTTACGAAAGATGCATAAAACCCGAAAACTCAAATATTTCAGATTATTTTGTTTGTTATTTTGTTGCGAAATAGGGGAAAAAACAGAAATCTCAAATATTTCAGGTACTTATATGTTTTTCTTTCCTTATTTTGTTGACAAATATGGACAAATGTAGAAAACTCAAATATTTCAGGTATTTTTTTGTTTTTTTTTCTGTTATTTTGTTGCAAAATATGGACAAAACCAAAAAACTAAAATATTTCAGATACGTTTTTTCGTTATTTTGTTGCGAAATATGGACAAAAACAGAAATCTCAAACATTTCAGATACTTTTATGTTTTTTTTCGTTATTTTGTTGCGAAATATGGGCAAAAATGAAAACTAAAATATTTCAGATACTTTTTCGTTTTTTATTCGTTATTTTGTTGCGAAATATGGACAAAACCACAAAACTCAAATATTTCACATACTTTTTTTTCGTTATTTTGTTGCGAAATATGGACAAAAACCGAAAATTAAAATATTTCAGATGCTTTTTTGTTTGTTGTTTCCTTATTTTATGCAGAAATATGGACAAAAGCAGAAAACTAAAATATTTCAGATATTTCTTTGTTTTTTTTTCGTTATTGGGAAATATGGACAAAAACAGAAAACTCAAATATTTTAAAGAATTTGTTGTTTTTTTCCGTTATTTTGTTGCGAAATATGGACAAAAACAGAAAACCAAAATATTTCATATACTTTTTTGTTTGTTTTTTTCCTTATTTAGTTGACAATTAGAACAAAAGCAGAAAACTCGAATATTTCAGATACTTTTTTTTTTTTTCGTTATATTATAGCGAAATATGGCCAAAAAAAGAAAATTCAAATATTTCAGTTATTTTTTTGTTTTTTTTCTGAAACTGAAATATTTCAGATTCTTTCTGTTTTTTTTCAATATTTAGTTGCGAAATATGGACAAAAACAAAAAACTCAAATATTTGAGATACTTTCTTGTTATTTTTTCATTATTTTGTTGCGAAATATGGAGAAAAACAGAAAACTTAATATTTAGTTTCGAAATATGGAGAAAAACAGAAAACTCAAATAATGCTGATACTTTTTGTTTTGTTATTTTGTTGCGAAATATGAACAAAAATAGAAAGCTCAAATATTTCAGATACTTTTTTGTTTTTTTTTGTTATATTATTGTGAAATATGGACAAAATAAAACTCAAATATTTCAGATATTTTTTTTCCGTTATTTTGTTGCAAAATATGGACAAAGCCGGAAAACTCAAATATTTCAGATACTTTTTTGTTTGTTTTTTTCCTTATTTTGTTGACAATTAGGACAAAAGCAGAAACCTCGAATATTTCAGATACTTTTTTGTTTTTTTTTCAGGTTTCAGGTACTTATATGTTTTTCTTTCCTTATTTTGTTGACAAATATGGACAAATGTAGAAAACTCAAATATTTCAGGTATTTTTTTGTTTTTTTTCTGTTATTTTGTTGCAAAATATGGACAAAACCAAAAAACTCAAATATTTCAGATACGTTTTTTCGTTATTTTGTTGCGAAATATGGACAAAAACAGAAATCTCAAACATTTCAGATACTTTTATGTTTTTTTTCGTTATTTTGTTGCGAAATATGGGAAAAAATGAAAACTAAAATATTTCAGATACTTTTTCGTTTTTTTTTCGTTATTCTGTTGCGAAATATGTTGAAAAACAGAAAACTCAAAAATTGCAGATTGTTTTTATATATTTAGTTGCGAAATGTGGACAAAAACAGAAAACTCAAATACTTCAGATAGTTTTTTGTTTTTTTTGATATTTTGTTGCGAAATGTGGACAAAAACAGAAACCTCAAATATTTCAGTTATTTTTTTCGTTATTTTGTTGCGAAATATTGACGAAACCAAAAACCTCAAATATTTCTGATACTTTTTTCGTTATTTTGTTGCGAAATATGGACAAAAACAGAAATCTCAAACATTTCAGATACTTTTATGTTTTTTTTCGTTATTTTGTTGCGAAAAATGGGCAAAAAAATGAAAACTAAAATATTTCAGATACTTTTTCGTTTTTTTTTCGTTATTCTGTTGCAAAATATGGAGAAAAACAGAAAACTCAAATATTTCAGATTTTTTTTTGATATTTAGTTGCGAAATATGGACAAAAACAGAAAACTCAAATATTTCAGATAGTTTTTTGTTTTTTTTTTCGTTATTTTGTTGCGAAATATGGAGAAAAACAGAAAAATCAAATATTTCAGATTTTTTTTTTGATATTTAGTTGCGAAATATGGACAAAAACAGAAAACTCAAATATTTCAGATAGTTTTTTGTTTTTTTCGTTATTTTGTTGCGAAATGTGGACGAAAACAGAAAACTCAAATATTTCAGATTTTTGTTTAGTTATTTTGTTGCGAAATATGGACAAAACCAGAAAACTCAAATATTTCAGAAAATTTTTCGTTATTCTGTTGCGAAATATGGACAAAAACAGAAATGTCAAACATTTCAGATACTTTTATGTCTTTTTTCGTTATTTTGTTGCGAAATATGGGCAAAAAATGAAAACTAAAATATTTCAGATACTTTTTCGTTTTTTTTCGTTATTCTGTTGCGAAATATGGAGAAAAATAGAAAACTCAAATATTTCAGATTTTTTTTGGATATTTAGTTGCGAAATATGGACACAAACAGAAATCTCAAACATTTGAGATACTTTTATGTTTTTTTTCATTATTTTGTTGCGAAATATGGGCAAAAAATGAAAACTAAAATATTTCAGATACTTTTTCGTTTTTTTTAGTTATTCTGTTGCGAAATATGGAGAAAAATAGAAAACTCAAATATTTCAGATTTTTTTTTGATATTTAGTTGCGATATATGGACAAAAATAGAAAACTCAAATACTTCAGATAGCTTTTTGTTTTGTTTTCGTTATTTTGTTGCGAAATGTGGACAAAAACAGAAAACTCAAATATTTCAGATTTTTTTTGATATTTAGTTGCGATATATGGACAAAAATAGAAAACTAAATACTTCAGATAGCTTTTTGTTTTGTTTTCGTTATTTTGTTGCGAAATGTGGACAAAAAAAGAACACTCAAATATTTCGGATTTTTTTTGTTTTTTTCGATATTTAGTTGCGAAATATTGACAAAAACAGAAAACTCAATTATTTCAGATTCTTTTTGTTTTTTTCGATATTTAGTTGCGAAATATGGACAAAAATAGAAAACTGAAATATTTCAGATAGTTTTTTATTTTTTTCGTTATTTTGTTGCGAAATACGGACAAAAACAGAAAACTCAACTATTTCAGAAACTTTCTTTTTATTTTTTCGTTATTTTGTTGCGAAATATGGACAAAAACTGAAAACTCAAATATTTCAGATACTTTTTTTCGTTATTTTGTTGCGAAATATGGACAAAAACAGAAATCTTAAACATTTCAGATACTTTTATGTTTTTTTTCGTTATTTTGTTGCGAAATATGGGCAAAAAATGAAAACTAAAATATTTCAGATAAGTTTTCGTTTTTTTTTCGTTTTTTTGTTGCGAAATATGGACAAAACCACAAAACTCAAATATTTCACATACTTATTTTTCGTTATTTTGTTGCGAAATATGGACAAAAACCGAAAATTAAAATATTTCAGATACTTTTTTGTTCGTTGTTTCCTTATTTTATTGAGAAATATGGACAAAAGCAGAAAACTAAAATATTTCAGATATTTCTTTGTTTTTTTTTCGTTATTGGGAAATATGGACAAAAACAGAAAACTCAAATATTTTAGAGAATTTGTTGTTTTTTCCGTTATTTTGTTGCGAAATATGGACAAAACCCGAAAACTCAAATATTTCAGATACTTTTTCGTTTTTTTGCGCTATTTTGTTGCGAAATATGGGCAAAAAATGAGTTAATTATAATTCAGTAAATGAAACAAGTGCGTGCCCTGAGTTTGTTACACAAAATTTAGTGGTTTTTATTGAAAACTGAAATACTTCAGATATTTTTTTTCGTTATTTTGTTGCGAAATATGGACAAAAACAGAAAACCAAAATATTTCAGATACTTTTTTGTTTGTTTTTTCCTTATTTTGTTGAGAAATATGGACAAAGCATAAAACACGAATATTTCAGATACTGTTTTGTTTTTTTTTCGTTATATTATAGCGAAAAATGGCCAAAAAAAAAAATTCAAATATTTCAGTTATTTTTTTGTTTTTTTTCGCTATTTTGTTGAGAAATATGGACAAAACTCGAAAACTCAAATATATCAGAAACTTTTTTTTCGTTATTTTGTTGCGAAATATGGACAAAAACAAAAAGCTCAAATATTTCAGATACTTTTTTTTAGTTATTTTGTTGCGAAATATCGGCAAAAAATGGAAAGTAAAATATTTCAGATACTTTTTCGTTTTTTTTCGTTATTTTATTGCGAAATATGGACAAATTCAGAAAAGTGAAATATTTCAGATTCTTTCTGTTTTTTTTTTTCAATATTTAGTTGCGAAATATGGACAAAAACAAAAAACTCAAATATTCCAGATACTTTCTTGTTATTTTTTCATTATATTGTTGCGAAATATGGACAAAAACAGAATGCTCAAATATTTTAGATTCTTTTATGTTTTTCTTCGTTATTTTGTTGCGAAATATGGGCAAAAAATGAAAATTAAAATATTTGAGATACTTTTTCGTTTTTTTCGTTAATTTGTTGCGAAATATGGGCATAAAATTAAAACTAAAATATTTCAGATACTTTTTCGTTTATTTTTCGTTATTTTGTTGCGAATTATGGAGGAAAACAGAAAATTTAATATTTAGTTTCGAAATATGGAGAAAAACAGAAAACTCAATTATTTCTGATACTTGTTTTCCTATTTTGTTGCGAAATATGGACAAAAACAGAAAGCTCAAATATTTCAGATAGTTTTTTGTTTTTTTTCCGTTATATTATTGTGAAATATGGACAAAATAAAACTCAAATATTTCAGATATTTTTATTCCGTTATTTTGTTGCGAAATATGGACAAAACCGGAAAACTCAAATATTCCAGATACTTTTTTGTTTGTTTTTTTCCTTATTTTGTTTAAAATTAGGACAAAAGCAGAAACCTCGAATATTTCAGATATTTTTTTGTTTTTTTTTCCGTTATTTTGTTGCGAAATATGGACGAAACCAAAAACCTCAAATATTTCTGATACTTTTTTCGTTATTTTGTTGCGAAATATGGACAAAAACAGAAATCTCAAACATTTCAGATACTTTTATGTTTTTTTTCGTTATTTTGTTGCAAAATATGGGAAAAAAATGAAAACTAAAATATTTCAGATACTTTTTCTTTTTTTTTCGTTATTCTGTTGCGAAATATGGAGAAAAACAGAAAACTCAAATATTTCAGATTTTTTTTTTGATATTTAGTTGCGAAATATGGACAAAAACAGAAAACTCAAATATTTCGGATAGTTTTTTGTTTTTTTTTCGTTAATTTGTTGCGAAATATGGAGAAAAACAGAAAAATAAAATATTTCAGATTTTTTTTTTTGATATTTAGTTGCGAAATATGGACAAAAACAGAAAACTCAAATATTTCAGATACTTTTTTTCGTTATTTTGTTGCGAAATATGGACAAAAACAGAAATATCAAACATTTAAGATACTTTTCTGTTTTTTTCGTAATTTTGTTGCGAAAAATTGGCTAAAAATGAAAACTAAAATATTTCAGATACTTTTTCGTTTTTTTTTCGTTATTCTGTTGCGAAATATGGAGAAAAAGAGAAAACTCAAATATTTCAGATTTTTTTTTGATATTTAGTTGCGAAATATGGACAAAAACAGAAAACTCAAATACTTCAGATAGTTTTTTGTTTTTTTTTTTATATTTTGTTGCGAAATGTGGACAAAAACAGAAACCTCAAATATTTCAGTTATTTTTTTCGTTATTTTGTTGCGAAATATGGACAAAACCAGAAAACTCAAATATTTCAGATACTTTTTTTCGTTATTTTGTTGCGAAAAACAGAAATCTGAAACATTTCAGATACTTTTATGTTTTTTTTCGTTATTTTGTTGCGAAATATGGGAAAAAATGAAAACTAAAATATTTCAGATACTTTTTCGTTTTTTTTTCGTTATTCTGTTGCGAAATATGTTGAAAAACAGAAAACTCAAATACTGCAGATTTTTTTTATATATTTAGTTGCGAAATATGGACAAAAACAGAAAACTCAAATATTTCAGATCGTTTTTTGTTTTTTTCGTTATTTTGTTGCGAAATGTGGACAAAAACAGAAAAGTCAAATACTTCAGATAGTTTTTTGTTTTTTTTTTATATTTTGTTGCGAAATGTGGACGAAAACAGAAACCTCAAATATTTCAGTTATTTTTTTCGTTATTTTGTTGCGAAATATTGACGAAACCAAAAATCTCAAATATTTCAGATTTTTTTTTTGATATTTAGTTGCGAAATATGGACAAAACCGGAAAACTCAAATATTCCAGATACTTTTTTGTTTGTTTTTTTCCTTATTTTGTTTAAAATTAGGACAAAAGCAGAAACCTCGAATATTTCAGATATTTTTTTGTTTTTTTTTTCCGTTATTTTGTTGCGAAATATGGACGAAACCAAAAACCTCAAATATTTCTGATACTTTTTTCGTTATTTTGTTGCGAAATATGGACAAAAACAGAAATCTCAAACATTTCAGATACTTTTATGTTTTTTTTCGTTATTTTGTTGCGAAATATAGGCAAAAAATGAAAACTAAAATATTTCAGATACTTTTTTGTTTGTTTTTTCCTTATTTAGTTGACAATTCGAACAAAAGCAGAAAACTCGAATATTTCAGATACTTTTTTTTTTTTTTTCGTTATATTATAGCGAAATATGGCCAAAAAAAGAAAATTCAAATATTTCAGTTATTTTTTTGTTTTTTTTCTGAAACTGAAATATTTCAGATTCTTTCTGTTTTTTTTCAATATTTAGTTGCGAAATATGGACAAAAACAAAAAACTCAAATATTTGAGATACTTTCTTGTTATTTTTTCATTATTTTGTTGCGAAATATGGAGAAAAACAGAAAACTTAATATTTAGTTTCGAAATATGGAGAAAAACAGAAAACTCAAATAATGCTGATACTTTTTGTTTTGTTATTTTGTTGCGAAATATGAACAAAAATAGAAAGCTCAAATATTTCAGATACTTTTTTGTTTTTTTTTGTTATATTATTGTGAAATATGGACAAAATAAAACTCAAATATTTCAGATATTTTTTTTCCGTTATTTTGTTGCAAAATATGGACAAAACCGGAAAACTCAAATATTTCAGATACTTTTGTTTGTTATTTTGTTGCGAAATACGGGAAAAAACAGAAAGCTCAAATATTTCAGGTACTTATATGTTTTTCTTTCCTTATTTTGTTGACAAATATGGACAAATGTAGAAAACTCAAATATTTCAGGTATTTTTTTGTTTTTTTTCTGTTATTTTGCTGCAAAATATGGACAAAACCAAAAAACTCAAATATTTCAGATACGTTTTTTCGTTATTTTGTTGCGAAATATGGACAAAAACAGAAATCTCAAACATCTCAGATACTTTTATGTTTTTTTTCGTTATTTTGTTGCGAAATATGGGAAAAAATGAAAACTAAAATATTTCAGATACTTTTTCGTTTTTTTTTCGTTATTCTGTTGCGAAATATGTTGAAAAACAGAAAACTCAAATATTGCAGATTTTTTTTATATATTTAGTTGCGAAATATGGACAAAAACAGAAAACTCAAATATTTCAGATAGTTTTTTGTTTTTTTCGTTATTTTGTTGCGAAATGTGGACAAAAACAGAAAACTCAAATACTTCAGATAGTTTTTTGTTTTTTTTTGATATTTTGTTGCGAAATGTGGACAAAAACAGAAACCTCAAATATTTCAGTTATTTTTTTCGTTATTTTGTTGCGAAATATTGACGAAACCAAAAACCTCAAATATTTCTGATACTTTTTTCGTTATTTTGTTGCGAAATATGGACAAAAACAGAAATCTCAAACATTTCAGATACTTTTATGTTTTTTTTCGTTATTTTGTTGCGAAATATGGGAATAAAATGAAAACTAAAATATTTCAGATACTTTTTCGTTTTTTTTTTCGTTATTCTGTTGCAAAATATGGAGAAAAACAGAAAACTCAAATATTTCAGATTTTTTTTTTGATATTTAGTTGCGAAATATGGACAAAAACAGAAAACTCAAATATTTCAGATAGTTTTTTGTTTTTTTTTTCGTTATTTTGTTGCGAAATATGGAGAAAAACAGAAAAATCAAATATTTCAGATTTTTTTTTTGATATTTAGTTGCAAAATATGGACAAAAACAGAAAACTCAAATATTTCAGATACTTTTTTGTTTTTTTCGTTATTTTGTTGCGAAATGTGGACGAAAACAGAAAACTCAAATATTTCAGATTTTTGTTTAGTTATTTTGTTGCGAAATATGGACAAAACCAGAAAACTCAAATATTTCAGAAAATTTTTCGTTATTCTGTTGCGAAATATGGACAAACACAGAAATGTCAAACATTTCAGATACTTTTATGTCTTTTTTCGTTATTTTGTTGCGAAATATGGGCAAAAAATGAAAACTAAAATATTTCAGATACTTTTTCGTTTTTTTTTCGTTATTCTGTTGCGAAATATGGAGAAAAACAGAAAACTCAAATATTTCACATTTTTTTGGATATTTAGTTGCGATATATGGACAAAAATAGAAAACTCAAATACTTCAGATAGCTTTTTGTTTTGTTTTCGTTATTTTGTTGCGAAATGTGGACAAAAACAGAAAACTCAAATATTTCAGATTTTTTTTGATATTTAGTTGCGATATATGGACAAAAATAGAAAACTAAATACTTCAGATAGCTTTTTGTTTTGTTCTCGTTATTTTGTTGTGAAATGTGGACAAAAAAAGAACACTCAAATATTTCAGATTTTTTTTGTTTTTTTCGATATTTAGTTGCGAAGTATTGACAAAAACAGAAAACTCAATTATTTCAGATTCTTTTTGTTTTTTTTTCGATATTTAGTTGCGAAATATGGACAAAAATAGAAAACTCAAATATTTCAGATAGTTTTTTATTTTTTTCGTTATTTTGTTGCGAAATACGGACAAAAACAGAAAACTCAACTATTTCAGAAACTTTCTTTTTATTTTTTCGTTATTTTGTTGCGAAATATGGACAAAAACTGAAAACTCAAATATTTCAGATACTTTTTTTCGTTATTTTGTTGCGAAATATGGACAAAAACAGAAATCTTAAACATTTCAGATCCTTTTATGTTTTTTTCGTTATTTTGTTGCGAAATATGGGCAAAAAATGAAAACTAAAATATTTCAGATAATTTTTCGTTTTTTTTTCGTTATTTTGTTGCGAAATATGGACAAAACCATATAACTCAAATATTTCAGATACTTATTTTTCGTTCTTTTGTTGCGAAATATGGACAAAAACCGAAAATTAAAATATTTCAGATACTTTTTTGTTCGTTGTTTCCTTATTTTATTGAGAAATATGGACAAAAGCAGAAAACTAAAATATTTCATATATTTCTTTGTTTTTTTTTCGTTATTGGGAAATATGGACAAAAACAGAAAACTCAAATATTTTAGAGAATTTTTCGTTTTTTTGCGCTATTTTGTTGCGAAATATGGGCAAAAAATGAAAACTGAAATATTTCATATATTTTTTTTCGTTATTTTGTTGCGAAATATGGACAAAAACAGAAAACCAAAATATTTCAGATACTTTTTTGTTTGTTTTTTCCTTATTTTGTTGAGAAATATGGACAAAGCATAAAACACGAATATTTCAGATACTTTTTTTGTTTTTTTTTTCGTTATATTATAGCGAAAAATGGCCAAAAAAAGAAAATTCAAATATTTCAGTTATTTTTTTGTTTTTTTTCGCTATTTTGTTGAGAAATATGGACAAAACTCGAAAACTCAAATATATCAGAAACTTTTTTTTCGTTATTTTGTTGCGAAATATGGACAAAAACAAAAAGGTCAAATATTTCAGATACTTTTTTTTAGTTATTTTGTTGCGAAATATCGGCAAAAAATGGAAAGTAAAATATTTCAGATACTTTTTCGTTTTTTTTCGTTATTTTATTGCGAAATGTGGACAAATTCAGAAAACTGAAATATTTCAGATTCTTTCTGTTTTTTTTTCAATATTTAGTTGCGAAATATGGACAAAAATAAAAAACTCAAATATTCCAGATACTTTCTTGTTATTTTTTCATTATATTGTTGCGAAATATGGACAAAAACAGAATGCTCAAATATTTTAGATTCTTTTATGTTTTTCTTCGTTATTTTGTTGCGAAATATGGGCAAAAAATGAAAATTAAAATATTTGAGATACTTTTTCGTTTTTTTCGTTAATTTGTTGCGAAATATGGGCAAAAAATTAAAACTAAAATATTTCAGATACTTTTTCGTTTATTTTTCGTTATTTTGTTGCGAATTATGGAGGAAAACAGAAAATTTAATATTTAGTTTCGAAATATGGAGAAAAACAGTAAACTCAATTATTTCTGATACTTGTTTTCCTATTTTGTTGCGAAATATGGACAAAAACAGAAAGCTCAAATATTTCAGATAGTTTTTTGGTTTTTTTTCCGTTATATTATTGTGAAATATGGACAAAATAAAACTCAAATATTTCAGATATTTTTATTCCGTTATTTTGTTGCGAAATATGGACAAAACCGGAAAACTCAAATATTCCAGATACTTTTTTGTTTGTTTTTTTCCTTATTTTGTTTAAAATTAGGACAAAAGCAGAAACCTCGAATATTTCAGATATTTTTTTGTTTTTTTTTCCGTTATTTTGTTGCGAAATATGGACGAAACCAAAAACCTAAAATATTTCTGATACTTTTTTCGTTATTTTGTTGCGAAATATGGACAAAAACAGAAATCTCAACTATTTCAGATACTTTTATGTTTTTTTTCGTTATTTTGTTGCGAAATATGGGAAAAAAATGAAAACTAAAATATTTCAGATACTTTTTCGTTTTTTTTCGTTATTCTGTTGCGAAATATGGAGAAAAACAGAAAACTCAAATATTTCAGATTTTTTTTTTGATATTTAGTTGCGAAATATGGACAAAAACAGAAAACTCAAATATTTCGGATAGTTTTTTGTTTTTTTTTCGTTAATTTGTTGCGAAATATGGAGAAAAACAGAAAACTCAAATATTTCAAATTTTTTTTTTGATATTTAGTTGCGAAATATGGACAAAAACAGAAAACTCAAATATTTCAGATACTTTTTTTCGTTATTTTGTTGCGAAATATGGACAAAAACAGAAATATCAAACATTTAAGATACTTTTCTGTTTTTTTTTCGTAATTTTGTTGCGAAAAATTGGCTAAAAATGAAAACTAAAATATTTCAGATACTTTTTCGTTTTTTTTTTCGTTATTCTGTTGCCAAATATGGAGAAAAACAGAAAACTCAGATATTTCAGATTTTTTTTTGATATTTAGTTGCGAAATATGGACAAAAACAGAAAACTCAAATACTTCAGATAGTTTTTTGTTTTTTTTATATTTTGTTGCGAAATGTGGACAAAAACAGAAACCTCAAATATTTCAGTTATTTTTTTCGTTATTTTGTTGCGAAATATGGACAAAACCAGAAAACTCAAATATTTCAGATACTTTTTTTTGTTATTTTGTTGCGAAATATGGACAAAAACAGAAATCTTAAACATTTCAGATACTTTTATGTTTTTTTTCGTTATTTTGTTGCGAAATATGGGCAAAAAATGAAAACTAAAATATTTCAGATAATTTTTGGTTTTTTTTTTCGTTTTTTTGTTGCGAAATATGGACAAAACCACAAAACTCAAATATTTCACATACTTATTTTTCGTTATTTTGTTGCGAAATATGGACAAAAACCGAAATTTAAAATATTTCAGATACTTTTTTGTTCGTTGTTTCCTTATTTTATTGAGAAATATGGACAAAAGCAGAAAACTAAAATATTCCAGATATTTCTTTGTTTTTTTTTTCGTTATTGGGAAATATGGACAAAAACAGAAAACTCAAATATTTTAGAGAATTAGTTGTTTTTTCCGTTATTTTGTTGCGAAATATGGACAAAACCCGAAAACTCAAATATTTCAGATACTTTTTCGTTTTTTTGCGTTATTTT
This sequence comes from Empis livida, assembly GCA_963932195.1. Classification (NCBI taxonomy): domain Eukaryota; kingdom Metazoa; phylum Arthropoda; class Insecta; order Diptera; family Empididae; genus Empis; species Empis livida. Next base: position 25,100,912 of record OZ010646.1, read on the forward strand.
GTTGCGAAATATGGGCAGAAAATGAAAACTGAAACATTTCAGATGCTATTTCGTTTTTTTTTCGTTATTTTGTTGCGAAATATGGACCAAACCGGAAAACTCAAATATTTCAGATATTTTTTTTCGTTATTTTGTTGCGAAATATGGACAAAAACAGAAAACCAAAATATTTCAGATAGTTTTTTGTTTGTTTTTTTCCTTATTTTGTTGACAATTAGAACAAAAGCAGAAAACTCGAATATTTCAGATACTTTTTTGTTTTTTTTTTCGTTATATTATAGCGAAATATGGCCAAAAAAAAGAAAATTCAAATATTTCAGTTATTTTTTTGTTTTTTTTCGCTATTTTGTTGAGAAATATGGACAAAACACGAAAACTCAAATATATCAGAAACTTTTTTTTCGTTATTTTGTTGCGAAATATGGACAAAAACAAAAAGCTCAAATATTTCAGATACTTTTTTTTAGTTATTTTGTTGCGAAATATCGGCAAAAAATGGAAAGTAAAATATTTCAGATACTTTTTCGTTTTTTTTCGTTATTTTATTGCGAAATGTGGACAAATTCAGAAAACTGAAATGTTTCAGATTCTTTCTGTTTGTTTTTCAATATTTAGTTGCGAAATATGGACAAAAACAAAAAACTCAAATATTCCAGATACTTTCTTGTTATTTTTTCATTATATTGTTGCGAAATATGGACAAAAACAGAATGCTCAAATATTTTAGATTCTTTTATGTTTTTCTTCGTTATTTTGTTGCGAAATATGGGCAAAAAATGAAAATTAAAATATTTGAGATACTTTTTCGTTTTTTTCGTTAATTTGTTGCGAAATATGGGCAAAAAAATAAAACTAAAATATTTCACATACTTTTTCGTTTATTTTTCGTTATTTTGTTGCGAATTATGGAGGAAAACAGAAAATTTAATATTTAGTTTCGAAATATGGAGAAAAAGAGAAAACTTAATTATTTCTGATACTTTTTGTTTTCTTATTTTGTTGCGAAATATGGACAAAAACAGAAAGCTCAAATATTTCAGATACTTTTTTGTTTTTTTTCCGTTATATTATTGTGAAATATGGACAAAATAAAACTTAAATATTTCAGATATTTTTTTTCCGTTATTTTGTTGCGAAATATGGACAAAACCGGAAAACTCAAATATTCCAGATACTTTTTTGTTTGTTTTTTTCCTTATTTTGTTTAAAATTAGGACAAAAGCAGAAACCTCGAATATTTCAGATATTTTTTTGTTTTTTTTTCCGTTATTTTGTTGCGAAATATGGACGAAACCAAAAACCTCAAATATTTCTGATACTTTTTTCGTTATTTTGTTGCGAAATATGGACAAAAACAGAAATCTCAAACATTTCAGATACTTTTATGTTTTTTTTCGTTATTTTGTTGCGAAATATGGGAAAAAAATGAAAACTAAAATATTTCAGATACTTTTTCGTTTTTTTTTCGTTATTCTGTTGCGAAATATGGAGACAAACAGAAAACTCAAATATTTCAGATGTTTTTTTTGATATTTAGTTGCGAAATATGGACAAAAATAGAAAACTCAAATATTTCAGATAGTTTTTTGTTTTTTTTTCGTTATTTTGTTGCGACATATGGGCAAAAAATTAAAACTAAAATACTTCAGATACTTTTTCGTTTTTTGTCGTTATTCTGTTGCGAAATATGGAAAAAAACAGAAAACTCAAATATTTCAGATTGTTTTTTTCGTTATTTTGTTGCGAAATATGGAGAAAAACAGAAAACTTAATATTTAGTTTCGAAATATGGAGAAAATCAGAAAACTCAAATATTTCTGATACTTTTTGTTTTGCTATTTTGTTGCGAAATATGGACATAAACAGAAAGCTCAAAAATTTCAGATACTTTTTTATTTATTTTTTCGTTATATTATGGTGAAATATGGACAAAATAAAACTCAAATATTTCAGATATTTTTTTTCGGTTATTTTGTTGCGAAATATGGCCAAAACCGGAAAACTGAAATATTTCAGATACTTTTTTGTTTGTTTTTTTCCTTAGTTTATTGACAATTAGGACAAAAGCAGAAACCTCGAATATTTCAGATACTTTTTTATCTTTTTTCGTTATTTTGTTGCGAAAGATGCACAAAACCCGAAAACTCAAATATTCCAGATACTTTTTTTTTTATTTTGTTGCGAAATATGGACAAAAACAGAAAGCTCAAATATTTCAGATACTTATATATTTTTCTTTCCTTATTTTGTTGACAAATATGGACAAATGTAGAAAACTCAAATATTTCAGATATTTTTTTGTTTTTTTTCCGTTATTTTGTTGCGAAATATGGACAAAACCAAAAAACTCAAATATTTCAGATACTTTTTTTCGTTATTTTGTTGCGAAATATGGACAAAAACAGAAATCTCAAACATTTCAGATACTTTTATTTTTTTTTTCTTTATTTTGTTGCGAAATATGGGAAAAAAATGAAATATAAAATATTTCAGATTCTTTTTCGTTTTTTTTTCGTTATTCTGTTGCGAAATATGGAGAAAAACAGAAAACTCAAATATTTCAGATTTTTTTTTGATATTTAGTAGCGAAATATGGACAAAAACAGAAAACTCAAATATTTCAAATAGTTTTTTGTTTTTGTTCGTTAGTTTGTTGCGAAATGTGGACAAAAACAGAAAACTCAAATATCTCAGATATTTTTTTTCGTTATTTTGTTGCGAAATATGGACAAAACCAGAAACCTCAAATATTTCTCATCGTTTTTTTCGTTATTTTGTTGCCAAATATGGACAAAAACAGAAATATCAAACATTTCAGATACTTTTATGTTTTTTTCGTTATTTTGTTGCGAAATATTGGCAAAAAATGAAAACTAAAATATTTCAGATACTTTTTTGTTTTTTTTCGTTATTCTGTTCCGAAATATGGAGAAAAACAGAAAACTCAAATATTTTTTTTCTGGATATTTAGTTGCGAAATTTGGACAAAAACAGAAATCTCAAACATTTCAGATACTTTTATGTTTTTTTCGTTATTTTGTTGCGACATATGCGCAAAAAATGAAAACTAAAATATTTCAGATACTCTTTCGTTATTTTTTCTTTATTCTGTTGCGAAATATGGAGAAAAACAGAAAAGTCAAATATTTCAGATATTTTTTGGATATTTAGTTGCGAAATATGCACAAAAACAGAAAACTCAAATATTTCAGATAGTTTTTTTTTTTTTTTTTCGTTATTTTGTTGCAAAATGTGGACAAAAACAGAAAACTAAAATATTTCAGTTTTTTTTTTGATATTTAGTTGCGAAATATGGACAAAAACAGAAAACTCAAATATTTCAAATTCTTTTTGTTTTTCGATATTTAGTTGCGAAATATGGACAAAAATAGAAAACTCAAATATTTCAGATTATTTTTATTTTTTTTTCGTTATTTTGTTGCGAAATATGGACAAAAACAGAAAACTCAAATATTTCAGAAATTTTATTTTCATTTTTTTGTTATTTTGTTGCGAAATATGGCCAAAAACAGAAAACTCAAATATTTCAGATACTTTTTTTAGTTATTTTGTTGCGAAATATGGACAAAAACAGAAATCTCAAACATTTCAGATACTTTTATGTTCTTTTTCGTTATTTTGTTGCGAAATATGGACAAAAAATGAAAACTAAAATATTTCAGATACTTTTTCTTTTTTTTCGTTATTTTGTTGCGAAATATGGACAAAAACAGAAAACTAAAATATTTCAGATACTTTTTTGTTTGTTTTTTTCTTTATTTTGTTGACAATTAGAACAAAAGCAGAAAACTCGAATATTTCAGATACTTTTTTGTTTTTTTTTCGTTTTATTATAGCGAAATATGGCCAAAAAAGAAAATTCAAATATTTCAGATATTTTTTTGTTTTTTTTCGTTATTTTGTTGGGAAATATGGGCAAAAAATGAAAACTAAAATATTTCAGATATTTTTTCGTTTTTTTTTTTGTTATTTTGTTGCGAAATATGGACAAAAACAGAAAACTAAAATATTTCAGATACTTTTTTGTTTGTTTTTTTCTTTATTTTGTTGACAATTAGAACAAAAGCAGAAAACTCGAATATTTCAGATACTTTTTTGTTTTTTTTCGTTATATTATAGCGAAATATGGCCAAAAAAGAAAATTTAAATATTTCAGATATTTTTTTGTTTTTTTTTCGTTATTTTGTTGGGAAATATGGACAAAAGCAGAAAATACAAATATTTTAGAGAATTTGTTGTTTTTTCCGTTATTTTGTTGCACAATATGGACAAAACACGAAATCTCAAATATTTCAGATACTTTTTTTTGTTATTTTGTTGCGAAATATGGACAAAACAGAATGCTCAAATATTTCAGATACTTTTATGTTTTTTTTTCCATATTTTGTTGAGAAATATGACAAAAGTAAAACACTAAAATATTTCAGATATTTTTTTGTTTTTTTTTCGTTATTTTGTTGGCAGATATGGACAAAACCAGAAAACTCAAATATTTCAGATACTTTTTTTTCGTTATTTTGTTGCGAAATATGGACAAAAACAAAAAGGTCAAATATTTCAGATACTTTTTTTAGTTATTTTGTTGCGAAATATGGGCAAAAAATGAAAACTAAAATATTTCATATACTTGTTCGTTTTTTTTCGTTATTTTGTTGCGAAATATGGACAAAAACAGAAAACTAAAATATTTCAGATACTTTTTTGTTTCTTTTTTTCTTATTTTGTTGAGAAATATGGACAAAGCAGAAAACTCAAATATTTCAGATACTTTTATATTTTTTTTCGTTATGTTGTTGCGAAATATGGACAAAATCAGAAAACTGCAATATTTCAGATTCTTTCTGTTTTTTTTCAATATTTAGTTGCGAAATATGGACAAAAACAAAAAACTAAAATATTTCAGATACTTTGTAGAAATACTTCAGATTTTATTGAGAAATATGGACAACAACAGAAAATTCAAAAATTTTAGTTTTTTTTTTGTTTCTTTCGATATTTAGTTGCGAAATATGGACAAAAACAGAAAACTCAAATATTTCAGATACTTTGTCGTTTTTTTTCAAAATTTTGTTGCGAAATATGGACAAAAACAGAAAACTCAAATATTTCAAATAATTTTATTTTTTTTTCGTTATTTTGTTGTGAAATATGGAGAAAAACAGAAAACTGAAATATTTCAGATACTATTTCGTTTTTTTTCGTAATTTTGTTGCGAAGCATGGAGAAAAACAGAATACTCAAATATATCAGATTTTTTTTTTTATATTTAGTTGCGAAATATGAATAAAAACAGAAAGCTCAAATATTTCAGATACTTTTTTTCGTTAATTTGTTGCGAAATATTGACAAAGACAGAAAACTAAAATATTTCAGATACTTTTTTGTTTGTTTTTGCCCTTATTTTGTTGAGATAAATGGACAAAACAGAAAATTCAAATATTTTAGATTCCTTTTGTTTTTTTCGATATTTAGTTGCGAAATATGGACAAAAACAGAAAACTCAAATATTTCAGATACGTCGTTTTTTTTCGTTATTTTGTTGCGAAATATGGACAAAAACAGAAAACTCAAATATTTCAAATAATTTTATATTTTTTTTCGTGATTTTGTTGCGAAATATGGACAAAACCAGAAAACTGAAATATTTCAGATACTTTTTATTTTTTTTCTCGTAATTTTGTTGCGAAACACGGAGAAAATCAGAATACTCAAATATATCAGATTTTTTTTATATATAGTTGCGAAATATGGACAAAAACAGAAAACTCAAATATTTCAGATATTTTTTCGTTTTTTTTGTTATTTTGTTGGGAAATATGGACAAATACAGAAAACTCAAATAATTCAGATACGTCGTTTTTTTTCGTTATTTTGTTGCGAAATATGGACAAAAACAGAAAACTCAAATATTTCAGATAATTTTATATTTTTTTTCGTTATTTTGTTGCGAAATATGGACAAAAACAGAAAACTGAAATATTTCAGATACTTTTTATTTTTTTTCGTAATTTTGTTGCGAAACATGGAGAAAAACAAAACACTCAAATATATCAGATTTTGTTTTTTTATATATAGTTGCGAAATGTGGACAAAAACAGAAAACTCAAATATCTCAGATATTTTTTTTCGTTATTTTGTTGCGAAATATGGACAAAACCAGAAACCTGAAATATTTCTCATACTTTTTTTCGTTATTTTGTTGCGAAATATGGACAAAAACAGAAATATCAAACATTTCAGATACTTTTATGTTTTTTTCGTTATTTTGTTGCGAAATATTGGCAAAAAATGAAAACTAAAATATTTCAGATACTTTTTTGTTTTTTTTTCGTTATTCTGTTGCGAAATATGGAGAAAAACAGAAAACTCAAATATTTTTTTTCTGGATATTTAGTTGCGAAATTTCGACAAAAACAGAAATCTCAAACATTTCATATACTTTTATGTTTTTTTCGTTATTTTGTTGCGACATAAGCGCAAAAAATGAAAACTAAAATATTTCAGATACTCTTTCGTTATTTTTTCTTTATTCTGTTGCGAAATATGGAGAAAAACAGAAAAGTCAAATATTTCAGATATTTTTTGGATATTTAGTTGAGAAATATGGACAAAACACGAAATCTCAAATATTTCAGATACTTTTTTTTTGTTATTTTGTTGCGAAATATGGACAAAACAGAAAGCTCAAATATTTCAGATACTTTTATGTTTTTTTTTCCATATTTTGTTGAGAAATATGACAAAAGTAAAACACTAAAATATTTCAGATATTTTTTTGTTTTTTTTTCGTTATTTTGTTGGCAGATATGGACAAAAGCAGAAAACTCAAATATTTCAGATACTTTTTTTTCGTTATTTTGTTGCGAAATATGGACAAAAACAAAAAGGTCAAATATTTCAGATACTTTTTTTAGTTATTTCGTTGCGAAATATGGGCAAAAAATGAAAACTAAAATATTTCATATACTTGTTCGTTTTTTTTCGTTATTTTGTTGCGAAATATGGACAAAAACAGAAAACTAAAATATTTCAGATACTTTTTTGTTTCTTTTTTTCTTATTTTGTTGAGAAATATGGACAAAGCAGAAAACTCAAATATTTCAGATACTTTTATATTTTTTTTCGTTATTTTGTTGCGAAATATGGACAAAATCAGAAAACTGCAATATTTCAGATTCTTTCTGTTTTTTTTCAATATTTAGTTGCGAAATATGGACAAAAACAAAAAACTCAAATATTTCAGATACTTTGTAGAAATATTTCAGATTTTATTGCGAAATATGGACAACAACAGAAAATTCAAAAATTTTAGTTTTTTTTTGTTTCTTTCGATATTTAGTTGCGAAATATGGACAAAAACAGAAAACTCAAATATTTCAGATACTTTGTCGTTTTTTTTCAAAATTTTGTTGCGAAATATGGACAAAAACAGAAAACTCAAATATTTCAGATACTTTTTTGTTTGTTTTTTTCCTTATTTTGTTGACAATTAGAACAAAAGCAGAAAACTCGAATATTTCAGATACTTTTTTGTTTTTTTTCGTTATATTATAGCGAAATATGGCCAAAAAAGAAAATTCAAATATTTCAGATATTTTTTTGTTTTTTTTCGTTATTTTGTTGGGAAATATGGACAAAAACAGAAAATACAAATATTTTAGAGAATTTGTTGTTTTTTTCCGTTATTTTGTTGCGAAATATGGGCAAAAAATGAAAACTAAAATATTTCAGATATTTTTTCGTTTTTTTTTCGTTATTTTGTTGCGAAATATGGACAAAAACAGAAAACTCATATATTTCAGATATTATTTATTTCCGTTATTTTGTTGCGAAATATGGACAAAACCCGAAAACTCAAATATTTCAGATAATTTTTGTCGTTATTTTGTTGCGAAATATGGACAAAAACAGAAATCTCAAACATTTCAGATACTTTTTTGTTTGTTTTTTTCTTATTTTGTTGACAATTAGAACAAAAGCAGAAAACTCGAATATTCCAGATACTTTTTTGTTTTTTTTCGTTATATTATAGCGAAATATGGCCAAAAAAGAAAATTTAAATATTTCAGATATTTTTTTGTTTTTTTTCGTTATTTTGTTGGGAAATATGGACAAAAGCAGAAAATACAAATATTTTAGAGAATTTGTTATTTTTTCCGTTATTTTGTTGCACAATATGGACAAAACACGAAATCTCAAATATTTCAGATACTTTTTTTTTGTTATTTTGTTGCGAAATATGGACAAAACAGAAAGCTCAAATATTTCAGATACTTTTATGTTTTTTTTTCCATATTTTGTTGAGAAATATGACAAAAGTAAAACACTAAAATATTTCAGATATTTTTTTGTTTTTTTTTCGTTATTTTGTTGGCAGATATGGACAAAACCAGAAAACTCAAATATTTCAGATACTTTTTTTTCGTTATTTTGTTGCGAAATATGGACAAAAACAAAAAGGTCAAATATTTCAGTACTTTTTTTAGTTATTTTGTTGCGAAATATGGGCAAAAAATGAAAACTAAAATATTTCATATACTTGTTCGTTTTTTTTCGTTATTTTGTTGCGAAATATGGACAAAAACAGAAAACTAAAATATTTCAGATTCTTTCTGTTTTTTTTCAATATTTAGTTGCGAAATATGGACAAAAACAAAAAACTCAAATATTTCAGATACTTTGTAGAAATATTTCAGATTTTATTGCGAAATATGGACAACAACAGAAAATTCAAAAATTTTAGTTTTTTTTTGTTTCTTTCGATATTTAGTTGCGAAATATGGACAAAAACAGAAAACTCAAATATTTCAGATACTTTGTCGTTTTTTTTTCAAAATTTTGTTGCGAAATATGGACAAAAACAGAAAACTCAAATATTTCAAATAATTTTTTTTTTTTTTTCGTTATTTTGTTGCGTAATATGGAGTAAAACAGAAAACTGAAATATTTCAGATACTTTTTCGTTTTTTTTTTCGTAATTTTGTTGCGAAGCATGGAGAAAAACAGAATACTCAAATATATCAGATTTTTTTTTTTATATTTAGTTGCGAAATATGAATAAAAACAGAAAGCTCAAATATTTCAGATACTTTTTTTCGTTAATTTGTTGCGAAATATTGACAAAGACAGAAAACTAAAATATATCAGATACTTTTTTGTTTGTTTTTTCCCTTATTTTGTTGAGATAAATGGACAAATCAGAAAACTCAAATATATCAGATACTTTTTTTGTTTTTTTTTCGTTATATTATTGCGAAATATGTACAAAAAAAGAAAACTCAAATATTTCAGATATTTTGTTTTTAGATATTTAGTTGCAAAATATGGATAAAAGCAGAAAACTCAAATATTTTAGAGAATTTGTTGTTTTTTTTCCGTTATTTTGTTGCTCAATATGGACAAAACCCGAAATCTCAAATATTTCAGATACTTTTTTTTTGTTATTTTGTTGCGAAATGTGGACAAAAACAGAATGCTCAAATATTTCAAATACTTTTATGGTTCTTTTCCATATTTTATTGAGAAATATGACAAAAGTAGAACACTAAATAATTTCAGATATTTTTTTGTTTTTTTTTTCGTTATTTTGTTGGCAGATATGGACAAAACCAGAAAACTCAAATATTTCAGAAACTTTTTTTTCGTTATTTTGTTGCGAAATATGGACAAAAACAAAAAGCTCAAATATTTCAGATACTTTTTTTTCGTTATTTTGTTACGAAATATGGACAAAAACAGAAAACCAAAATATTTCAGATACTTTTTTATTTTTATTTTTTCCTTATTTTGTTGACAATTAGGACAAAAGCAGAAAACTCGAATATTTCAGATACGTTTTTGTTTTTTTTTCGTTATATTATTGCGGAATAAGGACAAAAACAGAAAACTCAAATATTTCAGATAGTTTTTTGTTTTTTGTTCGTTATTTTGTTGGGAAATATGGACAAAAAGAGAAAACTCAAATATTTCAGATACTTTTTTTTTATTATTTTGTTGCGAAATATGGACTAAAATAGAAAGCTCAAATATTTCAGATACTTTTATATTTTTTTTCGTTATTTTGCTGGCAAATATAGACAAAAACAGAAAATTCAAATATTTTAGATTCCTTTTGTTTTTTTCGATATTTAGTTGCGAAATATGGACAAAAACAGAAAATTCAAATATTTCAGATAAGTCGTTTTTTTTCGTTATTTTGTTGCGAAATATGGACAAAAACAGAAAACTAAAATATTTCAAATAATTTTATATTTTTTTTCGTGATTTTGTTGCGAAATATGGACAAAACCAGAACACTGAAATATTTCAGATACTTTTTATTTTTTTTCTCGTAATTTTGTTGCGAAACACGGAGAAAATCAGAATACTCAAATATATCAGATTTTTTTTTTATATATAGTTGCGAAATATGGACAAAAACAGAAAACTCAAATATTTCAGATATTTTTTCGTTTTTTTTTGTTATTTTGTTGGGAAATATGGACAAAAACAGAAAACTCAAATATTTCAGATACGTCGTTTTTTTTCGTTATTTTGTTGCGAAATATGGACAAAAACAGAAAACTCAAATATTTCAGATAATTTTATATTTTTTTTCGTTATTTTGTTGCGAAATATGGACAAAAACAGAAAACTGAAATATTTCAGATACTTTTTATTTTTTTTCGTAATTTTGTTGCGAAACATGGAGAAAAACAAAACACTCAAATATATCAGATTTTGTTTTTTTATATATAGTTGCGAAATATGGACAAAAACAGAAAACTCAAATATTTCAGATAGTTTTTGTTATTTTTTCGTTATTTTGTTGCGAAATTTTTAGTTTTTTTTTCGCTGTTTTGTTGCGAAATATGGACAAAACCATCAAATATTTCAGATACTTTTTTTCGTTATTTTGTTGCGAAATATGAACAAAAATAGAAAGTTGAAATATTTCAGATACTTTATTTTTGTTATTTTGTTGCGAAATATGGACAAAAACAGAAAACTAAAATATTTCAGATACTTTTTTGTTTGTTTTTTTCCTTATTTTATTGAGAAATATGGACAAAAACAGAAAACTAAAATATTTCAGATACTTTTTTGTTTGTTTTTTCCTTATTTTGTTGAGAAATATGGACAAAGCAGAAAACTCAAATATTTCAGATACTTTTTTGTTTTTTTTTTGCGTTATATTATTGCGAAATATGGACAAAAAAGAAAACTCAAATATTTCAGATATTTTTTTTTTTTATATTTAGTTGCGAAATATGGACAAAAACAGAAAACTCAAATATTTCAAATACTTTCTTGCTATTTTATCGTTATTTTATTGCGAAATATGGACAAAAACAGAAAATTCAAATATTTTAGATACTTTTTTGTTTTTTTCGATATTTAGTTGCGAAATATGGACAAAACCAGAAAAATCAAATATTTCAGATACTTTTTCGTTTTTTTTCATTATTTTGTTGGGAAATATGGACAAAAACAAAATGCTCAAATATTTCAGATACTTGTTTCTAGTTATTTTGTTGCGAAATATGGGCAAAAAATGAAAACTAAAATATTTCAGATACTTTTTCGTTTTTTTCGTTATTTTGTTGCGAAATATGCACAAAAACAGAAAACTAAAATATTTCAGATACTTTTTTGTTTGTTTTTTTCTTATTTTGTTGAGAAATATGGACAAAGCAGAAAACTCAAATATTTCAGATACTCTTTTGTTTTTTTTTCGTTATATTATTGCGAAATATAGACAAAAAAAGAAAACTCAAATATTTCAGATATTTTTTTTTATATTTAGTTGCGAAATATGGACAAAAACAGAAAACTCAAATATTTCAGAAATTTTTTTTTTTTTTTTCGTTATATTATTGCGAAAAATAGACAAAAAAGAAAACTCAAATATTTCAGATATTTTTTTTTTATATTTAGTTGCGAAATATGGACAAAAGCAGAAAACTCAAATATTTCAGATATTTTTTGGTTTTTTTTTTCGTTATATTATTGCGAAATATGGACAAAAAAGAAAACTCAAATATTTCAGATATTTTTTTTTTATATTTAGTTGCGAAATATGGACAAAAACAGAAAACTCAAATATTTCAAATACTTTCTTGCTATTTTATCGTTATTTTATTGCGAAATATGGACAAAAACAGAAAATTCAAATATTTTAGATTCTTTTTGTTTTTTTTCGATATTTAGTTGCGAAATATGGACAAAAACAGAAAACTCAAATATTTAAGATATTTTTTCGTTTTTTTTTCGTTATTTTGTTGGGAGATATGGACAAAAACAGAAAACTCAAATATTTCAGATACGTCGTTTTTTTCGTTATTTTGTTGCGAAATATGGACAAAAACAGAAAACCAAAACATTTCAGATACTTTTTTGTTTGTTTTTTTCCTTATTTTGTTGAGAAATATGCACAAAGCAGAAAACTCAAAAATTTCTAGATACTCTTGTGTTTTTTTTTTTCGTTATATTATTGCGAAATATGGCAATAATATAACGAAAAAAATAAAATTGATATATTTCAGATATTTTTTTGTTTTTTTTTTCGTTATTTTGTTGGGAAATATGGACAAAAACAGAAAACTCAAATATTTTAGAGAATTTATTGTTTTTTCCGTTATTTTGTTGCGCAATATGGACAAAACCCGAAATCTCAAATATTTCAGATACTTTTTTTTTGTTATTTTGTTGTGAAATTTGGGCAGAAACATAAAGCTCAAATATTTCAGATACTTTTATGTTTTTTTTTTCCATATTTTGTTGAGAAATATGACAGAAGTAGAACACTACAATATTTCAGATATTTTTTGTTTTTTTTTTCTTATTTTGTTGGCAGATATGGACAAAACCAGAAAACTCAAATATTTCAGAAACTTTTTTTCGTTATTTTGTTGCGAAATATGGACAAAAACAAAATGCTCAAATATATCAGATACTTTTTTTTAGTTATTTTGTTGCGACATATAGGCAAAAAATGAAAACTAAAATATTTCAGATACTTTTTCGTTTTTTTTCGTTATTTTGTTGAGAAATATGTACAAATTCAGAAAACTGAAATATTTCAGATTCTTTCTGTTTTTTTCAGTATTTAGTTGCGAAATATGGAGAAAAACAGAAAACTTAATATTTAGTTTCGAAATATGGAGAAAAACAGAAAACTCAAATAATGCTGATACTTTTTGTTTTGTTATTTTGTTGCGAAATATGAACAAAAATAGTAAGCTCAAATATTTCAGATACTTTTTTGTTTTTTTTTCGTTATATTATTGTAAAATATGGACAAAATAAAACGCAAATATTTCAGATATTTTTTTTCCGTTATTTTGTTGCAAAATATGCACAAAACCGGAAAACTCAAATATTTCAGATACTTTTTTGTTTGTTTTTTTCCTTATTTTGTTACGAAAGATGCACAATACCCGAAAACTCAAATATTTCAGATACTTTTTTTTGTTATTTTGTTTCGAAATAGGGGAAAAAACAGAAAGCTCAAATATTTCAGGTACTTATATGTTTTTCTTTCCTTATTTCGTTGACAAATATGGACAAATGTAGAAAACTCAAATATTGCAGATATTTTTTTGTTTTTTTTCTGTTATTTTGTAGCAAAATATGGACAAAACCAAAAAACTCAAATATTTTAGATACGTTTTTTCGTTATTTTGTTGCGAAATATGGACAAAAACAGAAATCTCAAACATTTCAGATACTTTTATGTTTTTTTTTTGTTATTTTGTTGCGAAATATGGGAAAAAATGAAAACTAAAATATTTCAGATACTTTTTCGTTTTTTTTTCGTTATTCTGTTGCGAAATATGTTGAAAAACAGAAAACTCAAATATTGCAGATTTTTTTTTTATATTATCGAAATATGGACAAAAACAGAAAACTCAAATATTTCAGATAGTTTTTTGTTTTTTCGTTATTTTGTTGCGAAATGTGAACAAAAACAGAAAACTCGAATATTTCAGATTTTTGTTTCGTTATTTTGTTGCGAAATATGGACAAAACCAGAAAACTCAAATATTTCAGAAACTTTTTTTCGTTATTTTTTCATTATTTTGTTGCGAAATATGGAGAAAAACAGAAAACTTAATATTTAGTTTCGAAATATGGAGAAAAACAGAAAACTCAAATAATGCTGATACTTTTTGTTTTGTTATTTTGTTGCGAAATATGAACAAAAATAGTAAGCTCAAATATTTCAGATACTTTTTTGTTTTTTTTTCGTTATATTATTGTGAAATATGGACAAAATAAAACGCAAATATTACAGATATTTTTTTTCCGTTATTTTGTTGCAAAATATGGACAAAACCGGAAAACTCAAATATTTCAGATACTTTTTTGTTTGTTTTTTTCCTTATTTTGTTACGAAAGATGCACAATACCCGAAAACTCAAATATTTCAGATACTTTTTTTTGTTATTTTGTTTCGAAATAGGGGAAAAAACAGAAAGCTCAAATATTTCAGGTACTTATATGTTTTTCTTTCCTTATTTCGTTGACAAATATGGACAAATGTAGAAAACTCAAATATTGCAGATATTTTTTTGTTTTTTTTCTGTTATTTTGTAGCAAAATATGGACAAAACCAAAAAACTCAAATATTTTAGATACGTTTTTTCGTTATTTTGTTGCGAAATATGGACAAAAACAGAAATCTCAAACATTTCAGATACTTTTATGTTTTTTTTTGTTATTTTGTTGCGAAATATGGGAAAAAATGAAAACTAAAATATTTCAGATACTTTTTCGTTTTTTTTTCGTTATTCTGTTGCGAAATATGTTGAAAAACAGAAAACTCAAATATTGCAGATTTTTTTTTTATATTTAGTTGCGAAATATGGACAAAAACAGAAAACTCAAATATTTCAGATAGTTTTTTGTTTTTTCGTTATTTTGTTGCGAAATGTGAACAAAAACAGAAAACTCGAATATTTCAGATTTTTGTTTCGTTATTTTGTTGCGAAATATGGACAAAACCAGAAAACTCAAATATTTCAGAAACTTTTTTTCGTTATTTTGTTGCGAAATATGGACAAAAACAGAAATCTCAAACATTTCAGATACTTTTATGTCTTTGTTCGTTATTTTGTTGCGAAATATGGGCAAAAACAGAAAATTCAAATATTTTAGATTCTTTTTGTTTTTTCGATATTTAGTTGCGAAATATGGACAAAAACAGAAAATTAAAATATTTCAGATATTTTTTCGTTTTTTTTTTGTTATTTTGTTGGGAAATATGGCCAAAACAGAAAACTCAAATATTTCAGATAGGTCGTTTTTTTTTCGTTATTTTGTTGCGAAATATGGACAAAAACAGAAAACTCAAATATTTCAGATAATTTTATATTTTTTTTCGTTATTTTGTTGCGAAATATGGACAAAAACAGAAAACTGAAATATTTCAGATACTTTTTTTTTTTTTTCGTAATTTTGTTGCTAAACATGGAGAAAAACAGAATACTCAAATATATCAGATTTTTTTTTTATATATAGTTGCGAAATATGGACAAAAACAGAAAACTCAAATATTTCAGATATTTTTTCGTTTTTTTTCTTTTTTTTGTTGGGAAATATGGACAAAAACAGAAAACTCAAATATTTTAGATACGTCGTTTTTTTCCGTTATTTTGTTGCGAAATAGGGACAAAAACAAAAAACTAAAATATTTCAGATAATTTTATTTTTTTTTCGTTATTTTGTTGCGAAATATGGACAAAAACAGAAAACTGAAATATTTCAGATACTTTTTCCTTTTTTTTCGTAATTTTGTTGCGAAACATGGAGAAAAACAGAATACTTAAACAAATCAGATTTTTTTTTATATTTAGTTGCGAAATATGGACAAAAACAGAAAACTCAAATATTTCAGATACGTCGTTTTTTTCCGTTATTTTGTGGCGAAATATGGACAAAAACAAAAAACTAAAACATTTCAGATAATTTTATTTTTTTTTTCGTTATTTTGTTGCGAAATATGGACAAAAACAGAAAACTGAAATATTTCAGATACTTTTTCGTTTTTTTCGTAATTTTGTTGCGAAACATGGAGAAAAACAGAATACTTAAACAAATCAGATTTTTTTTTATATTTAGTTGCGAAATTTGGACAAAAACAGAAATCTCTAATTTTTCAGATTATTTTTTGTTTTTTTTTCGCTGATTTGTTGCGAAATATGGACAAAACCAGAAAACTCAAATATTTCAGATACTTTTATATTTTTTTTCGTTATTTTGTTGCGAAATATGGACAAAAACAGAAAACTGAAATATATCAGATTCTTTCTGTTTTTTTCGATATTTAGTTGCGAAATATGGAGAAAAACAAAAAACTCAAATATTTCAGATACTTTCTTGTTATTTTTTCGTTATTTTATTGCGAAATATGGACAAAAACAGAAAATTCAAATATTTTAGATTCTTTTTGTTTTTTTCGATATTTAGTTGCGAAATATGGACACAAACAGAAAACTCAAATATTTCATATATTTTTTCGTTTATTTTTCGTTATTTTGTTGGGAAATATGGACAAAAACAGAAAACTCAAATATTTCAGATACATCGTTTTTTTTTGTTATTTTGTTGCGAAATATGGACAAAAACAGAGAACTCAAATATTTCAGATAATTTTATATCTTTTTTCGTTATTTTGTTGCGAAATATGGACAAAAAGAGAAAACTTAAATATTTCAGATACTTTTTCGTTTTTTTTCGTGATTTTGTTGCGAAACATGGAGAAAAACAGAATACTCAAATACATGAGATTTTTTTTTATATTTAGTTTCGAAATATGGACAAAAACAGAAAACTCAAATATTTCAGATATTTTTTTGTTTTTTTGCGTTATTTTGTTGCGAAATGTGGACAAAAACAGAGAACTCAAATATTTCAGATAATTTTATATCTTTTTTCGTTATTTTGTTGCGAAATATGGACAAAAAGAGAAAACTTAAATATTTCAGATACTTTTTCGTTTTTTTTCGTGATTTTGTTGCGAAACATGGAGAAAAACAGAATACTCAAATACATGAGATTTTTTTTTATATTTAGTTTCGAAATATGGACAAAAACAGAAAACTCAAATATTTCGGATAATTTTTTGTTTTTTTTTTCGCTGTTTTGTTGCGAAAAATGGACAAAACCAGAAAAATCAAATATTTATTTTTTTTCGTTATTTTGTTGCGAATTATGAACAAAAACAGAAAGCTCAAATATTTCAGATACTTTTTTTTTCGTTATTCTGTTGCAAAATATTGACAAAAACAGAAAACTAAAATATTTCCGATAATTTTTTGTTTGTTTTTTTCCTTATTTTGTTGAGAAATGTGGACAAAGCATAAAACTCAAATATTTCAGATACTTTCTTTTTATTTTTTCGTTATTTTGTTGCGAAATATGGACAAAAAAAGAAAACTCAAATATATCAGATACTTTTTTCGGTATTTTGTTGCGAAATATGGACAAAAACAGCAATCTCAAACATTTCAGATACTTTTATGTTTTTTTGCGTTATTTTGTTGCGAAATATGGGCAAAATATGAAAACTAAAATATTTCAGATACTTTTTCGTTTTTTTTTCGTTATTTTGTTGCGAAATATGGACCAAACCGGAAAACTCAAATATTTCAGATATTTTTTTTCGTTATTTTGTTGCGAAATATGGACAAAAACAGAAAACCGAAATATTTCAGATACTTTTTGCTTGTTTTTTTCCTTATTTTGTTGACAATTAGAACAAAACCAGAAAACTTGAATATTTCAGATACTTTTATGTTTTTTGTTTGGTTATATTATAGCGAAATATGGTCAAAAAAATAAAATTCAAATATCTCAGATATTTTTTGTTTTTTTTTCGCTATTTTGTTGGGAAATATGGACAAAACACGAAATCTCAAATATTTCAGATACCTTTTTTTTGTTATTTTGTTGCGAAATATGGACAAAAACAGAAAGGTCAAATATTTCATATACTTTTATGTTTTTTTTTTCCAAATTTTAATGAGAAATATGACAAAAGTAAAACAATAAAATATTTCAGATATTTTTTGTTTTTTTTTCGTTATTTTGTTGGAAGATATGGACAAAACCAGAAAACTCAAATATTTCATATAATTTTTTGTTTTTTTTTCGTTATATTATTGCGAAATATGGACACAAAAAGAAAACTCAAATATTTCAAATATTTATTTTTTTTCGTTATTTTGTTGCGAAATATGGACAAAAACAGAAAACCAAAATATTTCAGATACTTTTTTTTTTGTTTTTTCCTTATTTTGTTGAGAAATATGGACAAAACAGAAAACTCAAATATTTCAGATACTTTTTTGTTTTTTTTTCGTTATATTATTGCGAAATATGGACAAAAAAAGAAAACTCAAATATTTCAGATATTAATTTTTTTTTATATTTAGTTGCGGAATATAGGCAAACACAGAAAACTCAAATATTTCAGATATTTATATTTTTTATTTTGTTGCGAAATATGGACAAAAACAGAAAGCTCAAATATTTCAGGTACTTTTATGGGTTTTTTCCACATTTTTCCAGAAATATGATAAAAGTAGAACACTAAAATATTTCAGATATTTTTTTGTTTTTTTTTCGTTATTTTGTTGGCAGATATGGACAAAACCAGAAAACTCAAATATTTTAGAGAATTTGTTGGTTTTTTCCGTTATTTTGTTGCGAAATATGGACAAAAACAGAAAACTGAAATATTTCAGATACTCTTTATTTTTTTTCGTAATTTTGTTGCGAAACATGGAGAAAAACAGAATACTCAAATATATCAGATTTTGTTATTTTATATTTCATATAATTTTTTGTTTTTTTTTCGTTATATTATTGCGAAATATGGACACAAAAAGAAAACTCAAATATTTCAAATATTTATTTTTTTTCGTTATTTTGTTGGGAAATATGGACAAAAACAGAAAACTGAAATATTTTAGAGAATTTGTTGGTTTTTTCCGTTATTTTGTTGCGAAATATGGACAAAAACAGAAAACTGAAATATTTCAGATACTCTTTATTTTTTTTCGTAATTTTGTTGCGAAACATGGAGAAAAACAGAATACTCAAATATATCAGATTTTGTTATTTTATATATACTTGCGAAATATGGACAAAAACAGAAAACTCAAATATTTTAGAGAATTTATAGTTTTTTTCTGTTATTTTGTTGTGCAATATGGACAAAACCCGAAATCTCAAATATTTCAGATACTTTTTTTTGTTATTTTGTTGCGAAATATGGACAGAAACAGAAAGCTCAAATATTTCAGATACTTTTATGGTTTTTTTCCATAATTTTCCAGATATATGACAAAAGTAGAACACTAAAATATTTCAGATATTTTTTTGTTTTTTTCTCGTTATTTTAATGGCAGATATGGACAAAACCAAAAAACTCAAATATTTCAGATACTTTTTTTTCGTTATTTTGTTGCGAAATATGGACAAAAACAGAAAACTCAAATATTTCAGATACTTTTTTGTTTTTTTTTTCGTTATATTATTGCGAAATATGGACAAAAAAAGAAAACTCAAATATTTCAGATATTAATTTTTTTTTATATTTAGTTGCGGAATATAGGCAAACACAGAAAACTCAAATATTTCAGATATTTATATTTTTTATTTTGTTGCGAAATATGGACAAAAACAGAAAGCTCAAATATTTCAGGTACTTTTATGGGTTTTTTCCATATTTTTCCAGAAATATGATAAAAGTAGAACACTAAAATATTTCAGATATTTTTTTGTTTTTTTTTCGTTATTTTGTTGGCAGATATGTACAAAACCAAAAAACTCAAATATTTCAGATACTTTTTTGTTTTTTTTTCGTTATATTATTGCGAAATATGGACAAAAAAAAAACTCAAATATTTCAAATATTTATTTTTTTTCGTTATTTTGTTGGGAAATATGGACAAAAACAGAAAACTCAAATATTTTAGAGAATTTGTTGCTTTTTTCCGTTATTTTGTAGCGCAATATGGACAAAACCCGAAATCGCAAATGTTTCAGATACTTTTTTTTGTTATTTTATTGCGAAATATGGACAAAAACAGAAAGCCAAATACTTCAGATACTTTTATGTTTTTTTTCCATAATTTTCCAGATATATGACAAAAGTAGAACACTAAAATATTTCAGATATTTTTTTGTTTTTTTCTCGTTATTTTAATGGCAGATATGGACAAAACCAAAAAACTCAAATATTTCAGATACTTTTTTTTCGTTATTTTGTTGCGAAATATGGACAAAAACAAAAAACTCAAATATTTCAGATACTTTCTTGTTATTTTTTCGTTATTTTATTGCGAAATATGGACAAAAACAGAAAATTCAAATATTTTAGATTCTTTTTGTTTTTTCGATATTTAGTTGCGAAATATGGACAAAAACAGAAAACTCAAATATTTCAGATATTTTTTCGTTTTTTTTGTTATTTTGTTGGGAAATATGGACAAAAACAGAAAACTCAATATTTCAGATACGTCGTTTTTTTTCGTTATTTTGTTGCGAAATATGGACAAAAACAGAAAACTCAAATATTTCAAATACTTTTATATTTTTTTTCGTTATTTTGTTGCGAAATATGGACAAAAACAGAAAACTGAAATATTTCAGATCCTTTTTCGTTTTTTTTTTCGCAATTTTCATGCGTAACACGGAGAAAAACAGAATACTCAAATATATCAGATTTTTTTATATTTAGTTGCGAAATATGGACAAAAACAGAAAACTCAAATATTTCAGATACTTTTTTTTCGTTATTTTGTTGCGAAATATGAACAAAAACAGAAAGCTTAAATATTACAGATACTTTTTTTTCGTTATTTGGCAAAATATCGATTTTGCCAAATAATCGTTATTTTTTCGCTATATTGACAAAAATAGAAAACTAAAATATTTCAGATACTTTTTTGTTTGGTTTTTTCCTTATTTTGTTGAGAAATATGGACAAAGCAGAAAACTCAAATATTTCAGATACTATTTGTTTTTTTTCTCGCTATATTATTGCGAAATATGGACAAAAAAAGAAAACTAAAATATTTCAGATATTTTTTTTTTTGATATTTAGTTGCGAAATATGGACAAAAGCAAAAAACTCAAATATTTCAGATACTTTTTTGTTTTTTTTCCATATATTTTTACGAAATATGGACAAAAAAAGAAAACTCAAATATTTCAGATATTTTTTTTTTGATTTTTAGTTGCGAAATGTGGACAAAATCAGAAAACTCAAATATTTTAGAGAATTTGTTGTTTTTTCCGTTATTTTGTTGCGAAATATGTACAAAACCCGAAAACTCAATTATTTCAGATACTTTTTTGTTATTTTGCTGCGAAATATGTACAAAAACAGAAAGCTCAAATATTTCAGATACTTTTATATTTCTTTTCGTTATTTTGTTGCGAAATATGGACAAATTCAGAAAATTTAAATATTTCAGATAGATTGTTGTTTTTTGTTGGTTGTTTTGTTGCGAAATAAACAGAAATATCAAATATTTTAGAGAATATATTGTTTTTTTCCGTTATTTTGTTGCACAATATGGACAAAACCCGAAATCTCAAATATTTCAGATACTTCTTCTTTGTTATTTTGTTGCGAAATATGGACAGAAACAGAAAGCTCAATATTTCAGATACTTTTATGTTTTTTTTCCATATTTTTCCAGATATATGATAAAAGTAGAACACTAAAATATTTCAGATATTTTTTTGTTTTTTTTTCGTTATTTTAATGGCAGATATGGACACAACCAAAAAACTCAAATATTTCAGATACTTTTTTCTCGTTATTTTGTTGCGAAATATGGACAAAAACAAAAAGCTCAAATATTTCAGATACTTTTTTTAGTTATTTGGTTGCGAAATATGGGCAAAAAATGAAGACTAATATATTTCTCATACATTTTTCAGATATTTTTTTGTTTTTTTTTCGTTATTTTAATGGCAGATATGGACACAACCAAAAAACTCAAATATTTCAGATACTTTTTTCTCGTTATTTTGTTGCGAAATATGGACAAAAACAAAAAGCTCAAATATTTCAGATACTTTTTTTAGTTATTTGGTTGCGAAATATGGGCAAAAAATGAAGACTAATATATTTTTCATACATTTTTGTTTTTTTTTCGTTATTTTGTTGCGAAATATGGACAAAAACAGAAAACTAAAATATTTCAGATACTTTTTTGTTTGTTTTTTCCTTATTTTGTTGAAAAATATGGACAAAGCACAAAACTCAAATATTTCAGATAGTTTTTTGTTTTTTTTTTCGTTATATTATTGCGAAATATGGACAAAAAAAGAAAACTCAAATATTTTAGATATTTTTTTTTTTGATATTTAGTTGCGGAATTTGGACAAAAACAGAAAACTCAAATATTTCAGATACTTTCTTGTTATTTTTTCGTTATTTTATTGCGAAATATGGACAAAAACAGAAAACTGAAATATTTCAGATACTTTTTTTTTTTTCGTAATTTTGTTGCTAAACATGGAGAAAAATAGAATACTCAAATATATCAGATTTTGTTTTTTTTTATATATAGTTGCGAAATATGGACAAAAACAGAAAACTCAAATATTTCAGATAGTTTTTTGTTTTTTTTTTCGTTATTTTGTTGCGAAATGTGGACAAAAACAGAAATCTCAAATATTTCAGATATTTTTTATTTTTTTTCGTTATTTTGTTGCGAAATATGGACAAAAACAGAAAACTGAAATATTTCAGATACTTTTTATTTTTTTTTCGTAATTTTGTTGCTAAACATGGAGAAAAACAGAATACTCAAATATATCAGATTTTGTTTTTCTTATATAAAGTTCCGAAATATGGACAAAAACAGAAAACTCAAATATTTCAGATAGTTTTTTGTTTTTTTTTCGTTATTTTGTTGCGAAATGTGGACAAAAACAGAAATCTCAAATATATCAGATAATTTTTAGTTTTTTTTTTTCGCCGTTTTGTTGCGAAAAATGGACAAAACCAGAAAACTCAAATATTTCAGATACTTTTTTTTCGTTATTTTGTTGCGAAATATGAACAAAAATGAGCTTTCTATTTCAGATACTTTTTTTTTCGTTAAAAAAAAAAAATATGAACAAAAATGAGATTTCTATTTCAGATACTTTTTTTTTCGTTATTTTGATGGGAAATATAAACAAAAACAGGAAACTCAAATATTTTAGAGAATTTATTGTTTTTTCCCGTTATTTTGTTGCGCAATATGGACAAAACCCGAAATCTCAAATATTTCAGATACTTTTTTTTGTTATTTTGTTGCGAAATATGGACAGAAACAGAAAGCTAAAATATTTCAGATACTTTCTGTTTTTTTTCCATATTTTGTTGACAAATATGACAAAAGTAGAACACTAAAATATTTCAGATATTTTTTTTTTTTTTCGTTATTTTATTGGCAGATATGGACAAAAGCAGAAAACTCAAATATTTCAGATACTTTTTTTTCGTTATTTTGTTGCGAAATATGGACAAAAACAAAATGCTCAAATATTTCAAATACTTTTTTTAAATTATTTTGTTGCGAAATATGGGCAAAAATGAGAACTAAAATATTTCAGATACTTTTTCGTTTTTTTTCGTTATTTTGTTGCGAAATATGGACAAAAACAGAAAACTAAAATATTTCAGATACTTTTTTGTTTGTTTTTTCCTTATTTTGTTGAAAAATATGGACAAAGCACAAAACACAAATATTTCAGATAGTTTTTTGTTTTTTTTTTTCGTTATATTATTGCAAAATATGGACAAAAAAATAAAACTCAGATATTTTTTTTTTTGATATTTAGTTGCGGAATTTGGACAAAAACAGAAAGCTCAAATATTTCAGATAGTTTTTTGTTTTTTTTTCGTTATTTTGTTGCGAAATGTGGACAAAAACAGAAATCTCAAATATATCAGATAATTTTTAGTTTTTTTTTTCGCCGTTTTGTTGCGAAATATGGACAAAACCAGCAAACTCAAATATTTCAGATACTTTTTTTTCGTTATTTTGTTGCGAAATATGAACAAAAATGAGCTTTCTATTTCAGATACTTATTTTTTCGTTAAAAAAAAAATATGAACAAAAATGAGCTTTCTATTTCAGATTTTTTTTTCGTTATTTTGATGGGAAATATAAACAAAAACAGAAAACTCAAATATTTTAGAGAATTTATTGTTTTTTTCCGTTATTTTGTTGCGCAATATGGACAAAACCCGAAATCTCAAATATTTCAGATACTTTTTTTTTGTTATTTTGTTGCGAAATATGGACAGAAACAGAAAGCTAAAATATTTCAGATACTTTCTGTTTTTTTTCCATATTTTGTTGACAAATATGACAAAAGTAGAACACTAAAATATTTCAGATATTTTTTTTTTTTTCTTTATTTTATTGGCAGATATGGACAAAACCAGAAAACTCAAATATTTCAAATACTTTTTTTTCGTTATTTTGTTGCGAAATATGGACAAAAACAAAATGCCCAAATATTTCAGATACTTTTTTTAAATTATTTTGTTGCGAAATATGGGCAAAAAATGAGAACTAAAATATTTCAGATACTTTTTCGTTTTTTTTCGTTATTTTGTTGCGAAATATGGACAAAAACAGAAAACTAAAATATTTCAGATACTTTTTTGTTTGTTTTTTCCTTATTTTGTTGAGAAATATGGACAAAGCAGAAAACTCAAATATTTCAGATAATTTTTTTGTTTTTTTTTTCGTTATATTATTACGAAATATGTACAAAAAAAGAAAACTTAAATATTTCAGATATTTTTTTTTGATATTTAGTTGCGAAATATGGACAAAAACAGAAAACTCAAATATTTCAGATACTTTCTTGCTAGTTTTTCGTTATTTTATTGCGAAATATGGACAAAAACAGAAAATTCAAATATTTTATATTCTTTTTGTTTTTTTCGATATTTAGTTGCGAAATATGGACAAAAACAGAAAACTCAAATATTTCAGATATTTTTTCGTTTTTATTTCGTTTTTTTGTTGGGAAATATGGACTAAAACAGAAAACTCAAATATTTCAGATATGTCGTTTTTTCGTTATTTTGTTGCGGAATATGGACAAAAACAAAAAAACTAAAATATTTCAGATAATTTTTTTTTTTTCGTTATTTTGTTGCGAAATATGGACAAAAACAGAAAACTGAAATATTTCAGATACTTTTTCGTTTTTTTCGTAATTTTGTTGCGAAACACGGAGAAAAACAGAATACTCAAACAAATCAGATTTTTTTTTATATTTAGTTGCGAAATAAAGACAAAAACAGAAAAGTCAAATATTTCAGATAGTTTTTTGTTTTTTTTTCGTTATATTATTGCGAAATATGGACAAAAAAAGAAAACTCAAATATTTCAGATATTTTTTTGTTTTTTTTCGTTTTTTTCGTTATTTTGTTGCGAAATATTGACAAAAACAGAAAACTAAAATATTTCCGATAGTTTTTTGTTTGTGTTTTTCCTTATTTTTTTGAGAAATATTGACAAAGCAGAAAACTAAAATATTTTAGATTCTTTTTGTTTTTTTTCGATATTTAGTTGCAAAATATGCACAAAAACAGAAAACTCAAATATTTCAGATATTTTTTCGTTTTTTTTCGTTATTTTGTTGGTAAATATGGAAAAAAGAAGAAAATTCAAATATTTCAGATACATTTTTAGGTTTTTGATATTTAGTTGCGAAATATAGACAAAAACAAAAAACTCAAATATTTCAGATAGTTTTTTGTTTTTTGTTCGTTGTTTTGTTGCGAAATATGAAAACTCAAAAATTTCAGATACTTTCTTGCTATTTTTTCGTTATTTTGTTGCGAAATATGTAAAAAAACAGAAAGCTAAAATATTTCAGACACTTTTTGTTAGCTTTTTCCTACTTTTGTTGGGAAATATGGACAAAAGCTGAAAACTTAAATATTTCAGATAATTTCTTGTTATTTTTTGTTATTTTATTGCGAAATATGGACAAAAACAGAAAATTCAAATATTTCAGATTCTTTTTGTTTTTTTTTCGTTGTTTTGTTGCGAAATATGGACATAATCAGAAAACTCAAATATTTCAGATACTTTTTTTTCGTTATTTTGTTGCGAAATATGAACAAAAACAGAAAGCGCAATTATTTCCGATACTTTTTTTTCGTAATTTTGTTGCGAAATATTGACAAAAACAGAAAACTAAAATATATCCGATAATTTTTTGTTTGTTTTTTTCCTTATTTTGTTGAGAAATATAGACAAAGCAGAAAACTCAAATATGTCATATATTTTTTCCTTTTTGTCGTTATTTTGTTGGGAAATATAAACAAAAACAGAAAACTCAAATATTTCATATACTTTGTCGTTTTTTTTTCGTTATTTTGTTGCGAAATATGGACAAAAACAGAAAATTCAAATATTTCAGATTCTTTTTGTTTGTTTTTTCCTTATTTTGTTGAGAAATATGGACAAAGCAGAAAACTCAAATATTTCAGATACTTTTTTTTTTGTTGATATTTAGTTGCGAAATATGGACAAAATTTCGTTGGGAAATATGGACAAAAAGAGAAAACTCAAATATTTCAGATACTTTTTTTTATTATTTTGGTGCGAAATATCGACAAAAACAGAAAGCTCAAATATTTCAGACACTTTTATATTTTTTTCGTTATTTTGTTGCGAAATATGGACAAAAACAGAAAACTGAAATATTGCAGATTCTTTCTGTTTTTTTTCGATATTTAGTTGCGAAATATGGACAAACCCAAAAAAATCAAATATTTCAGATACTTTCTTGTTATTTTTTCGTTATTTTATTGCAAAATATGGACAAAAATAGAAAATTCAAATATTTTAGATTCTATTTGTCTTTTTCGATATTTAGTTCCGCAATATGGACAAAAACAGCAAATTCAAATATTTCAGATATTTTTTCGTTTTTTTTTCGTTATTTTGTTGGGACAAAAACACAAAACTCAATATTTCCGATACTTTGTCGTTTTTTCTTCGTTATTTTGTTGCGCAATATGGACAAAAACACAAAACTCAAATATTTCAGATACTTTTATATTTTTTTTCGTTATTTTGTTGCGAAATATGGACAAAAACAGAAAAATTAAATATTTCAGATCCTTTTTCGTTTTTTTTTCGTTATTTTGTTGCGAAATATGGACAAATCCAGAAAATTGAAATATTTCAGCTTTTACTGTCTTTTTTCGATATTTAGTTGCGAAATATGGACAAAAACAAAAAACTCAAATATTTCAGATAGGTTTTTGTTTTTTGTTGGTTGTTTTGTTGCGAAATATGGACAAAATCAGAAAACTCAAATATTTCAGATACTTTCTTGCTATTTTTTCATTATTTTGTTGCGAAATATGTAAAAAAACAGAAAGCTAAAATATTTCCGACAATTTTTGTTAGCTTTTTCCTATTTTTGTTCAGAAATATGGACAAAAGCAGAAAAC
This sequence comes from Empis livida, assembly GCA_963932195.1. NCBI lineage: Eukaryota > Metazoa > Arthropoda > Insecta > Diptera > Empididae > Empis > Empis livida. Next base: position 25,128,420 of record OZ010646.1, read on the forward strand.
TCAAATATTTCAGATACTTTCTTGTAATTTTTTCGTTATTTTATTGCGAAATATGGACAAAAAGAGAAAATTCAAATATTTCAGATTTTTTTCGTTGTTTTGTTGCGAAATATGGACAAAAGCAGAAAACTAAAATATTTCAGATATTTTTTTTGTTTCTTTTTTCCCTTATTTTGTTGAGAAATATGGACAACAAATTAAACTCAAATATTTCAGATATTTTTTTGTTTTTTTTCGTTATTGGGAAATATGGACAAAAACAGAAAACTTAAATATTTCAGATACTTTGTCGTTTTTTTTCGTTATTTTGTTGCGAAATATGGACAAAAACAGAAAACTCAAATATGTCAGACACTTTTTTGTTTTTTTCGTTATTTTGATGCGAAATATGGACAAAAATAGAAAATACAAATATTTCAGATTCTTTTTGTTTTTTTCGATATTTAGTTGCGAAATATGGACAAAAACAGAAAACTCAAATATTTCAGATATTTTTTATTTTTTTCGTTATTTTGTTGCGAAATATGGACAAAACAGAACACTCAAATATTTCATATACTTTTTTTTCGTTATTTTGTTGCGAAATATGGACAAAAACAGAAAACTAAAATATTTCAGATACTTTTTGTTTGTTATTTTGTTGCGAATTATGGACAAAAACAGAAAGCTCAAATATTTTAGATAATATGTTGTTTCTTCCGTTATTTTGTTGCGAAATACTTTTTTTTTTGATATTTTTTTGCGAAATATGGACAAAAACAGAAAACTAAAATATTTCAGATACTTTTTGTTTGCTTTTTTCTTATTTTGTTGAGAAATATGGACAAAAGCAGAAAACTCAAATATTTCAGATACTTTTTTTTTGTTATTTTGTTGCGAATTATGGACAAAAACAGAAAGCTCAAATATTTCAGATACTTTTATATTTTTTTCGCTATTTTGTTGCGAAATATGGACAAAACAGAACACTCAAATATTTTAGATAATATGTTGTTTTTTCCGTTATTTTGTTGCGAAATATGGACAAAACCCGAAAACTCTAATATTTCAGATACTTTTTTTTTTGATATTTTTTTGCGAAATATGGACAAAAACAGAAAACTAAAATATTTCAGATACTTTTTGTTTGCTTTTTTCTTATTTTGTTGAGAAATATGGACAAAAGCAGAAAACTCAAATATTTCAGATACTTTTTTTTGTTATTTTGTTCCGAATTATGGACAAAAACAGAAAGCTCAAATATTTCAGATACTTTTATATTTTTTTCCGCTATTTTGTTGTGAAATATGGACAAAACAGAACACTCAAATATTTCATATACTTTTTTTCGTTATTTTGTTGCGAAATATGGACAAAAACAGAAAACTAAAATATTTCAGATATTTTTTGTTTGTTTTTTCCCTTATTTTGTTGAGAAATATGGACAAAAAGAGAAAACTAAAATATTTCAGATATTTTTTTTTTTTTTAGTTATTGGGAAATATGGAAAAAAACAGAAAACTCAAATATTTTAGACCATTTGTTGTTTTTTTCCGTTATTTTGTTGCGAAATATGGACAAAACCCAAAAACTCTAATATTTCAGATACTTTTTTTTGATATTTTGTTGCGAAATATGGACAAAACAGAAAACTAAAATTTTTCAGATACTTTTTGTTTCTTTTTTCCCTTATTTTGTTGAGAAATATGGACAAAAAGAGAAAACTAAAATATTTCAGATATTTTTTTTTTTTTTCGTTATTGGGAAATATGGAAAAAAACAGAAAACTCAAATATTTTAGACCATTTGTTGTTTTTTTCCGTTATTTTGTTGCGAAATATGGACAAAACCCAAAAACTCTAATATTTCAGATACTTTTTTTTTGATATTTTGTTGCGAAATATGGACAAAACAGAAAACTAAAATTTTTCAGATACTTTTTGTTTGCTTTTTTCTTATTTTGTTGAGAAATATGGACAAAAGCAGAAAACTCAAATATTTCAGATATTTTTTTTTTTGTTATTTTGTTGCGAATTATGGACAAAAACAGAAAGCTCAAATATTTCAGATACTTTAATATTTTTCTTCTTTATTTTGTTGCGAAATATGGACAAAAACAGAAAGCTCAAATATTTCAGATACTTTTATATTTTTTTCGTTATTTTGTTGTGAAATATGGACAAAAACAAAAACCTAAAATATTTCAGATTCTTTCTGTTTTTTTCGATATTTAGTTGCGAAATATGGACAAAAACAGAAAACTCAAATATTTCAGAGAATTTGTTGTCTTTTTCCGTTATTTTCTTGCGAAATATGGACAAAATCAGAAAACTCAAATATTTCAGATACTTTTTTGTTTGTTTTTTTCCTTATTTTATTGAGATATATGGACAAAAGTGGAAAAATCAAATATTTGATATATTTTGTTGTTTTTTTTTGTTATTTTGTTGCGAATTATGGACAAAAACAGAAAGCTCAAATATTTCAGAGAATTTGTTGTCTTTTTCCGTTATTTTCTTGCGAAATATGGACAAAAACAGAAAACTCAAATATTTCAGATACTTTTTTGTTTGTTTTTTTCCTTATTTTATTGAGATATATGGGCAAAAGTGGAAAAATCAAATATTTCATATATTTTGTTGTTTTTTTTTGTTATTTTGTTGCGAATTATGGACAAAAACAGAAAGCTCAAATATTTCAAATACTTTTATATTTTTTTCGTTATTTTGTTGCGAAATATGGACAAAAACATAAAACTGAAATATTTCAGATTCTTTCTGTTTTTTTCGATATTTAGTTGCGAAATATGGACAAAAACAGAAAACTCAAATATTTCAAATAATTTTTTGTTTTTTTTTGCGTTATTTTGTTGCGAACTATGGACAAAAACAGAAAACTCAATTATTTCAGATACTTTTTTGTTTGTTTTTTTTCTTATTTTATTGAGATATATGGACAAAAGTGGAAAAATCAAATATTTCATATATTTTGTTGTTTTTTTTCGTTATTTTGTTGAGAAATATGGACAAAAACAGAAAACTCAACTATTTCAGAGAATTTGTTGTCTTTTTCCGTTATTTTCTTGCGAAATATGGACAAAAACAGAAAACTAAAATATTTCAGATACTTTTTTTTCGTTGTTTTGTTGCGAACTTAGGACAAAATCAGAAAACTCAAATATTTCAGATACTTTCGTGTTATTTTTTAGTTATTTTATTGCGAAATATGGACAAGAACAGAAAATTCAAATATTATAGATTCTTTTTGTTTTTTTTCAATATATTTGATATTTAGTTGCGCAATATGGACAAAAGTAGAAAACTAAAATATTTCAGATACTTTTTCGTTTATTTTCGTTATTTTGTTGCGAAATATGGAGAAAAACAGAAAACTGAAATATTTCAGATTTATTTTTTTTTATATTTAGTTGAAAAATGTGGACAAATACAGAAAACTAAAATATGTCAGATATTTTATTGTTTCTTTTTCGTTTTTTTCTTGCGAAAAACAGAAAGCTCAAAGATATAAAAACAGAAAGCTCAAATAAATGTGGACAAAACCAGAAAGCTCAAATATTTCAAATACTTTTTTTTCGTTATTTTGATGCGAAATATGGACAAAAACAGAAAACTAAAATATTTCATATACTTCTTTGTTTGTGTTTTTCCTTATTTTTTTGAGACATATGGACAAAAGCAAAAAACTCAAATATTTCAGATACTTTTTTGTTTGTTTTTCGTTATATTATTGCGAAATATGAACAAAAACACAAAACTCAAATATTTCAGATTCTTTTTGTTTTTTCGAGATTGAGTTGCGAAATATGAACAAAAACAGAAAACTCAAATATTTCAGATACTTTCTTGTTATTTTTTCGTTATTTTGTTGCGAAATATGTACAAAAACAGAAAACTAAAATATTTCAGATATTTTTGTTAGTTTTTTTCCTAATTTTGTTGAGAAATATGGACAAAAGCAGAAAACTCAATATTTCAGATACTTTCATGTTATTTTTCCGTTATTTTCTTGCGAAATATGGACAAAAACAGAAAACTAAAATATTTCAGATACTTTTTTTTCGTTGTTTTGTTGCGAACTTAGGACAAAATCAGAAAACTCAAATATTTCAGATACTTTCTTGCTATTTTTTCGTTATTTTGTTGCGAAATATGCACAAAACCCGAAAACTCAAATATTTCACATACTTTTTTTTTGTTATTTTGTTGCGAAATATGGACAAAAACAGAAAGCTCAAATATTTCAGAAACTTTTATATTTTTTTTCGTTATTTTGTTGCGAAATATGGACAAAAAAAGAAAACTGAAATATTTCAGATGCTTTCTGTTTTTTTCGATATTTAGTTGCAAAATTTAGACAAAAACAAAAACTCAAATATTTCAAATAGTTTTTTGTTTTTTTTACGTTGTTTTGTAGCGAAATATGGACAAAAACAGAAAACTCAAATATTTCAGATACTTTCTTGTTATTTTTTCGTTATTTTGTTGCGAAATATGTACAAAAACAGAAAACTAAAATATTTCAGATATTTTCGTTAGTTTTTTTCCTAATTTTGTTGAGAAATATGGACAAAAGCAGAAAACTCAATATTTCAGATACTTTCTTGTTATTTTTGCGTTATTTTATTGCGAAATGTGGACAAGAACAGAAAATTTAAATATTTCAGATTCTTTTTGTATTTTCGATATTTAGTTGCGCAATATGGACAAAAGTAGACAACTCAAATATTTCAGCTAATTTTTTTTTTTCGTTATTCTGTTGCGAAATATGGAGAAAAATGAAAACTCAAATCTTTCAGATTCTTTTAGTTTTTTTCGATATTTAGTTGCAAAATATGGACAAAAACAGAAAACTAAAATATTTCAGATACTTTTTTGTTTTTTTTTCCGTTATTTTGTTACGAAATATGGACGAAACCAGAAAACTGAAATATTTAACATACTTTTTTTTCGTTATTCTTTTGCGAAATATGGAGAAAACCAGAAAACTGAAATATGTCAGATAATTTTTTTCGTTATTTTGTTGCGAAATATGGACAAAAGCAGAAAACTCAAATATTTCAGATACTTTTTTTTTGCGTTATATTATAGCGAAATATGGACAAAAACAGAAAGCTCAAATATTTCAGATACTTTTATATTTTCTTTCCTTATTTTGTTGCAAAATATGAACAAAAACAGAAAACTCAAATATTTCAGATTCTTTCTGTTTTTTTTTTCGATATTTAGTTGCGAAATATGGACAAAAAATGAAAACTAAAATATTTCAAATAATATTTCGTTCTTTTTTCGTTCTTTTCTCGTTATTTTGTTGCCAAATATTGACAAAATCAGAAAACTCAAATATTTCATATTTTTTTTTGTTTTTTTTCGTTATTCTTTTGCGAAATATGGAGAAAACCAGAAAACTGAAATATGTCAGATAATTTTTTTCGTTATTTTGTTGCGAAATATGGACAAAAGCAGAAAACTCAAATATTTCAGATACTTTTTTTTTGCGTTATATTATAGCGAAATATGGACAAAAACAGAAAGCTCAAATATTTCAGATACTTTTATATTTTCTTTCCTTATTTTGTTGCAAAATATGAACAAAAACAGAAAACTCAAATATTTCAGATAGTTTTTTTTTTCGTTATTTTGTTGCGAAATATGCGCAAAAAATGAAAACTAAAATATTTCAAATAATTTTTCGTTCTTTTTTCGTTCTTTTCTTGTTATTTTGTTGCCAAATATTGACAAAATCAGAAAACTCAAATATTTCATATTTTTTTTTGTTTTTTTTCGTTATTTTGTTGGGAAATATGGACAAAAACAGAAAACTCAAATATTTCAGAGAATTTGTTTTTTTTCAATTATTTTGTCACGAATTATGGACAAAACCAGAAAACTCAAATATTTCAGATATTTGAGTTTTTTCGTTATTTTATTGCGAAATATGGAGGAAAACAGAAAACTAAAATATTTAAGATTATTTTTTTTTTTTTCGTTATTTAGTTGCAAAATATGGCCAAAAAAAGAAAACTAATATAGTTCAGATACTTTTTCGTTTTTTGTTGCGAAATATGGACAAAAGCAGAAAGCTCAAATATTTCAGATACTTTTTTTTTGTTATTTTGTTGCGAAATATGGACAAAATCAAGAAGCTAAAATATTTCAGATACTTTTATATTTTTTTTCGTTATTTTGTTGCGAAATATTGGCAAAACACGAAAACTGAAATATTTCAGATACTGTCTTGTTATTTTTTCGTTGTTTTGTTGCGAAATATGTAGAAAAACAGAAAACTAAAATATTTCAGATACTTTTTGTTAGTTTTTTTCCTAATTTTGTTGAGAAATATGGACAAAAGCAGAAAACTCAAAATTTCAGATACTTTCTTTTTATTTTTTCGTTATTTTATTGCGAAATATGTACAAAAACCGAAAATTCAAATATTTCAGATTCTTTTTTTTTTCGAGATTCAGATTCTTTTTTTTTCGAGATATGGACAAAAGTAGAAAACTCAAATATTTCAGATACTTTTTTGTCGATATTAAGTTGCGAAATATGGACAAAAACAGAAAACTAAAATATTGCAGATACTTTGTCGTTTTTTTGCGTTATTTTGTTGCGATATATGGACAAAAACAGAAAACTAAAATATTTCAGATACTTTGTCGTTTTTCTCGTTATTTTGTTGCGAAATATGAATAAAAACAGAAACCTCAAATATTTCATATACTTGTTTGTTTTTATCGTTGTTTTGTTGCGAAATTTGGACGAAAACAGAAAACTCAAATATTTCAGATACTTTTTTGTCGATATTTAGTTGCGAAATATGGACAAAAACAGAAAACTAAAATATTGCAGATACTTTGTCGTTTTTTTTGCGTTATTTTGTTGCGATATATGGACAAAAACAGAAAACTAAAATATTTCAGATACTTTGTCGTTTTTCTCGTTATTTTGTTGCGAAATATGAATAAAAACAGAAACCTCAAATATTTCATATACTTGTTTGTTTTTATCGTTGTTTTGTTGCGAAATATGGACAAAAACAGAAAACTAAAATATTGCAGATACTTTGTCGTTTTTTTTGCGTTATTTTGTTGCGATATATGGACAAAAACAAAAAGCTCAAATATTTCAGATACTTTAATTTTTTTTTTTTTCATTATTTTGTTGCGAAATATGGACAAAAACAGAAAACTAAAATATTTCAGATAATTTTTTGTTTGTGTTTTTCCTTATTTTTGTGAGACATATGGACAAAACCAAAAAACTCAAATATTTCAGATACTTTTTTGTTTGTTTTTCGTTATATTATTGCGAAATATGGACAAAAACACAAAACTCAAATATTTCAGATTCTTTTTGTTTTTTCGAGATTGAGTTGCGAAATATGAACAAAAACAGAAAACTCAAATATTTTAGATAGTTTTTTGTTTTTTTTCGTTATTTTGTTGGGAAATATGGACAAAAACAGAAAACTCAAATATTTCAGATACTTTCTTGTTATTTTTTCATTATTTTGTTGCGAAATATGTACAAAAACAGAAAACTAAAATATTTCAGATATTTTTGTTAGTTTTTTTCCTAATTTTGTTGAGAAATATGGACAAAAGCAGAAAACTCAATATTTCAGATACTTTCTTGTTATTTTTCCGTTATTTTCTTGCGAAATATGGACAAAAACAGAAAACTAAAATATTTCAGATACTTTTATTTCGTTGTTTTGTTGCGAACTTAGGACAAAATCGGAAAACTCAAATATTTCAGATACTTTCTTGTTATTTTTTCGTTATTTTGTTGCGAAATATGCACAAAACCCGAAAACTCAAATATTTCAGATACTTTTTTTTTGTTATTTTGTTGCGAAATATGGACAAAAACAGAAAGCTCAAATATTTCAGAAACTTTTATATTTTTTTTCGTTATTTTGTTCCGAAATATGGACAAAAAAAGAAAACTGAAATATTTCAGATGCTTTCTGTTTTTTTTCGATATTTAGTTGCAAAATATAGACAAAAACAAAAACTCAAATATTTCAAATAGTTTTTTGTTTTTTTTTCGTTGTTTTGTTGGGAAATATGGACAAAAACAAAAAACTCAAATATTTCAGATACTTTCTTGTTATTTTTCCGTTATTTTCTTGCGAAATATGGACAAAAACAGAAAACTAAAATATCTCAGATACTTTTTTTCGTTGTTTTGTTGCGAACTTAGGACAAAATCAGAAAACTCAAATATTTCAGATACTTTCGTGTAATTTTTTCGTTATTTTGTTGCGAAATATGGACGAAAACAGAAACCTCAAATATTTCAGATACTTTTTTTGCGTTATTCTTTTGCGAAATATGGAGAAAAATTATCTGACATATTTCAGAAAACTGAAATATGTCAGATAATTTTTTTCGTTATTTTGTTGCGAAATATGGACAAAAGCAGAAAACTCAAATATTTCAGATGCTTTTTTGTTTTTTTTTGTTATTTTGTATTTTTTGTTATTTTGTTGGGAAAAAAAACAGTAAACTAAAATATTTTAGATAATTTGTTGTTTTTTCCTTTATTTTGTTGCGAAATATGGACAAAACCCGAACACTCAAATATTTCAGATACTTTTTTTTGTTATTTTGTTGCGATAAATGGACAAAAATAGAGAGCTCAAATATTTCAGCTGGTTCTGAAAAATATTTCAGATACTTTTATATTTTTTTTCGTTATTTTGTTGCGAAATATGGACAAAACACGAAAACTGAAATATTTCAGATACTGTCTTGTTATTTTTTCGTTGTTTTGTTGCGAAATATGTAGAAAAACAGAAAACTAAAATATTTCAGATACTTTTTGTTAGTTTTTTTCCTAATTTTGTTGAGAAATATGGACAAAAGCAGAAAACTCAAAATTTCAGATACTTTCTTTTTATTTTTTCGTTATTTTATTGCGAAATATGTACAAAAACCGAAAATTCAAATATTTCAGATTCTTTTTTTTTTCGAGATTCAGATTCTTTTTTTTTCGAGATATGGACAAAAGTAGAAAACTCAAATATTTCAGATACTTTTTTTGTCGATATTTAGTTGCGAAATATGGACAAAAACAGAAAACTAAAATATTGCAGATACTTTGTCGTTTTTTTTGCGTTATTTTGTTGCGATATATGGACAAAAACAGAAAACTAAAATATTTCAGATACTTTTTTGTTTTTTTTTCGTTATTTTGTTGCGAAATATGGACGAAACCAGAAACCTCAAATATTTCAGATATTTTTTTTTCGTTATTCTGTTGCGAAATATGGAGAAAGCAGAAAACTCAAATATTTCAGATTCTTTTTGTTTTTTTCGATATTGAGTTGCGTAATATGGACAAAAACAGAAAACAAAAATATTTCAGATACTTTGTCGTTTTTTTGGTTATTTTGTTGCGAAATATGAATAAAAACAGAAACCTCAAATATTTCAGATACTTGTTTGTTTTTATCGTTATTTTGTTGCGAAATTTGGACGATAACAAAAAACTGAAATATTTCAGATACTTTGTTTTCGTTATTTTGTTGTGACATGTTGACAAAAACAGAAAGCTCAAATATTTCAGATACTTTAATTTCTTTTTTTTCGTTGTTTTGTTGCGAAATATGGACAAAAACAGAAAACTAAAATATTTCAGATAATTTTTTGTTTGTGTTTTTCCTTATTTTTGTGAGACATATGGACAAAAGCAAAAAACTCAAATATTTCAGATACTTTTTTGTTTGTTTTTCGTTATATTATTGCGAAATATGGACAAAAACACAAAACACAAATATTTAAGATTCTTTTTGTTTTTTCGAGATTGAGTTGCGAAATATGAACAAAAACAGAAAACTCAAATATTTCAGATAGTTTTTTGTTTTTTTTTCGTTAATTTGTTGGGAAATATGGACAAAAACAGAAAACTCAAATATTTCATATACTTTCTTGTTATTTTTTCGTTATTTTGTTGCGAAATATGTACAAAAACAGAAAACTAAAATATTTCAGATATTTTTGTTAGTTTTTTTCCTAATTTTGTTGAGAAATATGGACAAAAGGAGAAAACTCAATATTTCAGATACTTTCTTGTTATTTTTCCGTTATTTTCTTGCGAAATATGGACAAAAACAGAAAACTAAAATATTTCAGATACTTTTTTTTCGTTGTTTTGTTGCGAACTTAGGACAAAATCGGAAAACTCAAATATTTCAGATACTTTCTTGTTGTTTTTTCGTTATTTTGTTGCGAAATATGCACGAAACGCGAAAACTCAAATATTTCAGATACTTTTTTTTGTTATTTTGTTGCGAAATATGGACAAACACAGAAAGCTCAAATATTTCAGAAACTTTTATATTTTTTTTCGTTATTTTGTTCCGAAATATGGACAAAAAAAGAAAACTGAAATATTTCAGATGCTTTCTGTTTTTTTTCGATATTTAGTTGCAAAATATAGACAAAAACAAAAACTCAAATATTTCAAATAGTTTTTTGTTTTTTTTTCGTTGTTTTGTTGGGAAATATGGACAAAAACAGAAAACTCAAATATTTCAGATACTTTCTTGTTATTTTTCCGTTATTTTCTTGCGAAATATGGACAAAAACAGAAAACTAAAATATTTCAGATACTTTTTTTTCGTTGTTTTGTTGCGAACTTAGGACAAAATCAGAAAACTTAAATATTTCAGATACTTTCGTGTAATTTTTTCGTTATTTTGTTGCGAAATATGGACGAAAACAGAAACCTCAAAGATTTCAGATACTTTTTTTTCGTTATTCTTTTGCGAAATATGGAGAAAAATTATCTGACATATTTCAGAAAACTGAAATATGTCAGATAATTTTTTTCGTTATTTTGTTGCGAAATATGGACAAAAGCAGAAAACTCAAATATTTCAGATGCTTTTTTGTTTTTTTTTGTTATTTTGTTTTTTTGTTATTTTGTTGGGAAAAAAAACAGTAAACTAAAATATTTTAGATAATTTGTTGTTTTTTCCGTTATTTTGTTGCGAAATATGGACAAAACCCGAACACTAAAATATTTTTGAGATACTTTTTTTTGTTATTTTATTGCGATAAATGGACAAAAAATAGAGAGCTCAAATATTTCAGCTGTTTTTATGTTTTTGTTTCGTTATTTTGTAGCGAAATATGGGCAAAAAACGAAAACTAAAATATGTCAGAAAAAAGCAGAACACTCAAATATTTCAGATACTTTTTTGTTTTTTTTTCGTTATTTTATTTCGAAATAAGAGCAAAAAAAGAAAACTAAAATATTTCACATATTTTTTTGTTTTTTTTTTCATTATTTTGTTGGGAAATATGGACAAAAACAGAAAACTCAAATATTTTAAATAATTTGTTGTTTTCCGTTATTTCGTTGCGAAATATGGACAAAACTCGAACACTCAAATATTTCAGATACTTTTTTTTGTTATTTTGTTGCGATAAATGGACAAAAATAGAGAGCTCAAATATTTGAGCTCTTTTTATGTTTTTGTTTCGTTATTTTGTAGCGAAATATGGGCAAAAAACGAACACTAAAATATTTCAAATACTTTTTGGTTTTTTTTCGTTATTTTGTAGCGAAATATGGCCAAAAAAAAAACAAAAATATTTCAGATACTTTTTTATTGGTTTTTTTCCTTATTTTGTTGAGAAATATGGACAAAAGCAGAAAACTCAAATATTTCAGATACTTTTTTTTTGCGTTATATTATAGCGAAATATGGACAAAAACAGAAAGCTCAAATATTTCAGATACTTTTATATTTTCTTTCCTTATTTTGTTGCAAAATATGAACAAAAACAGAAAACTCAAATATTTCAGATTCTTTCTGTTTTTTTTCAATATTTAGTTGTGAAATATGGACAAAATCAAGAAACTCAAATATTTCAGATAGTTTTTTTTTTTCGTTATTTTGTTGCGAAATATGCGCAAAAAATGAAAACTAAAATATTTCAAATAATTTTTCGGTCTTTTTTCGTTCTTTTTTCGTTATTTTGCTGACAAATATTGACAAAATCAGAAAACTCAAATATTTCAGAGAATTTGTTTTTTTTCCATTATTTTGTCACGAATTATGGACAAAACCAGAAAACTCAAATATTTCAGATATTTGAGTTTTTTCGTTATTTTATTGCGAAATATGGAGAAAAACAGAAAACTAAAATATTTAAGATTCTTTTTCTTTTTTTCGTTATTTAGTTGCAAAATATGGCCAAAAAAAGAAAACTAATATAGTTCAGATACTTTTTGTTTTTTTTTTCGTTTTTCTGGTGCGAAATATGGACAAAATCAAGAAGCTGAAATATTTCAGATACTTTTATATTTTTTTTCATTATTTTTTTGCGAAATATGGACAAAACACGAAAACTGAAATATTTCAGATACTGTCTTGTTATTTTTTCGTTATTTTGTTGCGAAATATGTAGGAAAACAGAAAACTAAAATATTTCAGATACTTTTTGTTAGTTTTTTTCCTAATTTTGTTGAGAAATATGGACAAAAGCAGAAAACTCAAAATTTCAGATACTTTCTTTTTATTTTTTCGTTATTTTATTGCGAAATATGTACAAAAACCGAAAATTCAAATATTTCAGATTCTTTTTTTTTTCGAGATTCAGATTCTTTTTTTTTCGAGATATGGACAAAAGTAGAAAATCAAATATTTCAGATACTTTTTTGTCGATATTTAGTTGCGAGATATGGACAAAAACAGAAAACTAAAATATTGCAGATACTTTGTCGTTTTTTTTTGCGATATTTTGTTGCGATATATGGACAAAAACAAAAAACTAAAATATTTCAGATACTTTTTTTTTTTTTCGTTATTTTGTTGCGAAATATGGACGAAACCAGAAACCTCAAATATTTCAGATATTTTTTTTTCGTTATTCTGTTGCGAAATATGGAGAAAGCAGAAAACTCAAATATTTCAGATTCTATTTGTTTTTTTCGATATTGAGTTGCGTAATATGGACAAAAACAGAAAACTAAAATATTTCAGATACTTTGTCGTTTTTTTCGTTATTTTGTTGCGAAATATGAATAAAAACAGAAACCTCAAATATTTCAGATACTTGTTTGCTTTTATCGTTATTTTGTTGCGAAATTTGGACGAAAACAGAAAACTGAAATAGTTCAGATACTTTGTTTTCGTTATTTTGTTGCGATATGTTGACAAAAACAGAAGGCTCAAATATTTCAGATACTTAAATTTTTTTTTTTCGTTTTTTTGTTGCGAAATATGGACAAAAACAGAAAACTAAAATATTTCAGATAATTTTTTGTTCGTGTTTTTCCTTATTTTTTTGAGACATATGGACAAAAGCAAAAAACTCAAATATTTCAGATACTTTTTTGTTTGTTTTTCGTTATATTATTGCGAAATATGGACAAAAACACAAAACTCAAATATTTCAGATTCTTTTTGTTTTTTCGAGATTGAGTTGCGAAATATGAACAAAAACAGAAAACTCAAATATTTCAGATAGTTTTTTGTTTTTTTTTTCGTTATTTTGTTGGGAAATATGGACAAAAACAGAAAACTCAAATATTTCAGATACTTTCTTGTTATTTTTCGTTATTTTGTTGCGAAATATGTCCAAAAACAGAAAACTAAAATATTTGAGATATTTTTGTTAGTTTTTTTCCTAATTTTGTTGAGAAATATGGACAAAAGCAGAAAACTCAATATTTCAGATACTTTCTTGTTATTTTTCCGTTATTTTCTTGCGAAATATGGACAAAAACAGAAAACTAAAATATTTCAGATACTTTTTTTTCGTTGTTTTGTTGCGAACTTAGGACAAAATCAGAAAACTCAAATATTTCAGATACTTTCTTGTTATTTTTTCGTTATTTTGTTGCGAAATATGCACAAAACCCGAAAACTCAAATATTTCAGATACTTTTTTTTTGTTATTTTGTTGCGAAATATGGACAAAAACAGAAAGCTCAAATATTTCAGAAACTTTTATATTTTTTTTCGTTATTTTGTTCCGAAATATGGACAAAAAAAGAAAACTGAAATATTTCAGATGCTTTCTGTTTTTTTTCGATATTTAGTTGCAAAATATAGACAAAAACAAAAACTCAAATATTTCAAATAGTTTTTTGTTTTTTTTTCGTTGTTTTGTAGCGAAATATGGACAAAAACAGAAAACTCAAATATTTCAGATACTTTCTTGTTATTTTTTCGTTATTTTGTTGCGAAATATGTACAAAAACAGAAAACTAAAATATTTCAGATAATTTTGTTAGTTTTTTTCCTAATTTTGTTGAGAAATATGGACAAAAGCAGAAAACTCAATATTTCAGATACTTTCTTGTTATTTTATTGCGAAATATGGACAAGAACAGAAAATTTAAATATTTCAGATTCTTTTTGTTTTTTTCGATATTTAGTTGCGCAATTTGGACAAAAGTAGACAACTCAAATATTTCAGCTAATTTTTTTTTCGCTATTCTGTTGCGAAATATGGAGAAAAATGAAAACTCAAATCTTTCAGATTCTTTTAGTTTTTTTCGATATTTAGTTGCAAAATATGGACAAAAACAGAAAACTAAAATATTTCAGATACTTTTTTGTTTTTTTTCCGTTAATTTGTTATGAAATATGGACGAAACCAGAAAACTAAAATATTTAAGATACTTTTTTTTCGATATTCTTTTGCGAAATATGGAGAAAACCAGAAAACTGAAATATGTCAGATAATTTTTTTCGTTATTTTGTTGCGAAATATGGACAAAAGCAGAAAACTCAAATATTTCAGATGTTTTTTTGTTTTTTTTTGTTATTTTTTTTTTGTTATTTTGTTGGGAAAAAAAACAGTAAACTCAAATATTTTAAATAATTTGTTGTTTTTCCGTTATTTCGTTGCGAAATATGGACAAAACTCGAACACTCAAATATTTCAGATACTTTTTTTTGTTATTTTGTTGCGATAAATGGACAAAAATAGAGAGCTCAAATATTTGAGCTCTTTTTATGTTTTTGTTTCGTTATTTTGTAGCGAAATATGGGCAAAAAACGAAAACTAAAATATTTCAAATACTTTTTGGTTTTTTTTCGTTATTTTGTAGCGAAATATCGCCAAAAAAAAAAAAATATTTCAGATACTTTTTTATTGGTTTTTTTCCTTATTTTGTTGAGAAATATGGACAAAAGCAGAAAACTCAAATATTTCAGATACTTTTTTTTTTTGCGTTATATTATAGCGAAATATGGACAAAAACAGAAAGCTCAAATATTTCAGATACTTTTATATTTTCTTTCCTTATTTTGTTGCAAAATATGAACAAAAACAGAAAACTGAAATATTTCAGATTCTTTCTGTTTTTTTTTCAATATTTAGTTGTGAAATATGGACAAAATCAAGAAACTCAAATATTTCAGATAGTTTTTTTTTTTTCGTTATTTTGTTGCGAAATATGCGCAAAAAATGAAAACTAAAATATTTCAAATAATTTTTCGTTCTTTTTTCGTTCTTTTTTCGTTATTTTGCTGACAAATATTGACAAAATCAGAAAACTCAAATATTTCATATTTTTTCTTGTTTTTTTTTCGTTATTTTGTTGGGAAATATGGACAAAAGCAGAAAACTCAAATATTTCAGAGAATTTGTTTTTTTCCATTAATTTGTCACGAATTATGGACAAAACCAGAAAACTCAAATATTTCAGATATTTGAGTTTTTTCGTTATTTTATTGCGAAATATGGAGAAAAACAGAAAACTAAAACATTTCAGATAATTTTTTGTTTGTGTTTTTCCTTATTTTTTTGAGACATATGGACAAAAGCAAAAAACTCAAATATTTCAGATACTTTTTTGTTTGTTTTTCGTTATATTATTGCGAAATATGGACAAAAACACAAAACTCAAATATTTCAGATTCTTTTTGTTTTTTCGAGATTGACTTGCGAAATATGAACAAAAACAGAAAACTCAAATATTTCAGATAGTTTTTTTGTTTTTTTTTCGTTATTTTGTTGGGAAATATGGACAAAAATAGAAAACTCAAATATTTCAGATACTTTCTTGTTATTTTTTCGTTATTTTGTTGCGAAATATGTACAAAAACAGAAAACTAAAATATTTGAGATATTTTTGTTAGTTTTTTTCCTAATTTTGTTGAGAAATATGGACAAAAGCAGAAAACTTAATATTTCAGATTTTTGTTTTGTTTTTGTTTTATAAGGGGGGGTTAACTGTCTGCTGATGCCTGAACAGAACCCCGACCTTGGCCATTGATTGGCCCATGGGTATCCCTTTTTAATTACAACAACTACCCGGCTACTTACCCTCGCTAAATCCAAGCTGCTCCCCTAACAAAATTAAGGATTACCTTTATCGGGATACCTACCAGCTCATGTAGTCCACCGTATCTGTACCTCCCTAGAATATTTAGCCTCCTTCTGCTGAGACTAGGACAGTCGCAGAGCATGTGAGCTATATCCTCCGTCATTGCTAAGTCCTGGCAGCCCCTGCACAGATCAGCCGTAGCTAATCCCATCCTCTTAGCCATTTTTCCTAGCAGGCAGTGGCCTGTCAGAACACCAATGGCAAGTCTGAGGCTTGTCCTGCTCATATTTAGTAGGATTCCCGTGTTCCTTAGGTTCCTTCGAGGCCACATAGTTTTTGCTATGTGGCATGTGTTCGTAGTCTCCCACATGTGATCAATCCTTCTCACTGTGATAGTGTCCACCTTACCTTTTTCCACCCCTAGTGGACTGAGTACAGATATATCGGCTGTTCCAATGTCTGCCTCAGATCCTGATCTAGCGAGTTCATCAGCTATTTCATTACCTTCAATGTTGCTGTGGCCGGGGACCCAGCACAGTTCAACGATGCAATGCTTACAAAGTACCTGAAGTACTTCTCGGCAGCTTTTTACCAGGCTGGACTTGATGTTATTAGACCCTAGCGCTCTGATAGCTGCCTGGCTGTCGACATAGATTATGATATGCTCCTGTGATATCAGTCTAGCCTCAGCCAATTCAGCCGCCCTAACTATTGCCAGGATTTCCGCCTAGAAGACACTGCTGTGATCCGGCAGCCTTACCGATTCCCTGATATCTAGGAATTCGGAGTATATACCCGATCCTGCACCTTCAGCTGTTTTAGACCCGTCTGTGAAAATGGATATTCCATTTTCTGTGTTCACAGTTCCCTCCTCCCATTCGTTCCTTGTTGGGATACGAATGTCGAAGTCTCTGCGCAAATCAAAATATGGAGTCAGGTAGTCTGTATGCACTCCCCTAGTGTCCAGATTGAATTCTTCCAAGATCCTGCTATGTGTGTATCCCCTATATCTAAATGCACCTGACTCTCTTAGTCTTATTGCACTCTTTGCCGCTATGTTCTTTATATGCTCTTCCAGTGGATGCAGATTTAGCATGATTTCCATAGCTAAGGTTGGTGTCGTGCGCAGTGCACCAGTGATGCTTATGCACGCCAGCCTTTGCACCTTTTCCAGTTTTTTGACATTTGTCTTCCTATTTACTGCTGGCCACCATACTGTAGCACCGTACGTGAGTACTCCTCCCTGCGGAGTGCCTCTCGTAACCTTTACTTTATTCTCACAGTTTCCCCAGTTAGACCTTATCTGCCGTGTGTTCAATAGCCGGCCCACCCACTTCACAATTCCACTGTGGAGTCCTAATTCTTCCAGCGATCTTTCGATCGCTTCCGTCCTAACGTTGTTAAATGCGCCTTCTATGTCTAGAAAAGCTGCCATTGTGTATTCCTTATACTGCAATGATTCCTCAATTTGAGTAACTGCTGCATGTAGAGCAGTTTCTACCGATTTCCCTTTGCTGTATGCATGCTGCTTGGTCGATAGCTGGCCCTCTTGGCAGGAGCCTCTTATATAGACCTCTAGCATTTTCTCCATTGTTTTTAGCATAAATGACGACAGACATATTGGTCTGTAGTCCTTTGCTACCGTGTGTCCATTCTTACCTGGTTTGGGTATGAATATTACCTTTGCTTCCTTCCATTTCCTGGGAACGTATCCCATGTACAGGCAGCTCCTGAAGATCACCACTAGTTTCCTAGTTAGTGTACAAGGTGCTTTCTGTAGCATTATCAGAGTGCCTCGGCAGGAGTCTGTCCATGTGCCATCACTCTTCATGATGTAGTTGGGAACCGTCGGTTCCTTAGCCAACATCTTTCTTAGCCTTGCTAGCTCCGAGGTATTTTCTATCGATTCACAGAAAACCCCCCAGGATTGCCTTTTTGCCCTCCTTGTTATGTTCTTGAACTTCCTGATTTCCTCTTTATAACTGTCCCAGTCTGAGGGGCAGTTACTCCACTTTGCTTTATTGTGCAGAGTTCTCGTACTGTTCCTGCACTCTTCTACCTCTTTATTCCACCAAGGTGGTTTTTTGCTGCCCGATGTCCGACTCAGGGGGCAGCAGGCTTCAAAAGCACTGTTCATTTCGGTGCTAATGACGTCCACTGCCTTGTCGATAAGCTTACGTTTTGTGAAGCACTCTCCAGTTAAGAGCCTTGGAGAGTCACTAAGCAATTCCGTGTATTTAGCCCAATTCGTTTTTCTGGGGTTCCTAAAGGATACCCTATCTTCCCGTTTTCCTTCGATTTCGAAAAGAATCCAACAGTGATCTGAGAAAGAGGCTCTCTCAGATACCCTCCAATTCTTTATGCCAAGCAATCTAGAGTTAGTAGCCAATGTTAGGTCTATTACCTCCCTCCTATTTCTAACTATAAATGTCGGGGCTGTCCCCCTATTACATATACTAAGGTTAGTTTTACCAATATACTCTAATAAAGACTCACCTCTACTGTTAATGTTAGAGCT
This sequence comes from Empis livida, assembly GCA_963932195.1. Classification (NCBI taxonomy): domain Eukaryota; kingdom Metazoa; phylum Arthropoda; class Insecta; order Diptera; family Empididae; genus Empis; species Empis livida. The sequence goes on from OZ010646.1 coordinate 25,147,236, forward strand.
TCCCCACTGCGTATGATGAGCGTTTGCATCACATCCTATCACAATGTCTTGCTTCCAGCTGTTTACAGCGTCTCTTATTGCTGGGGACGGCGGCTCTTCCGCGCTGTCGTAAGGCATATAAGCTGAGACTAGGAGTAGAGGCTTTTCCTTCTTTCTCCTTTCCCATTTGACAACTGTTGTATCATCATTGCTAAAATTTTCCAGAAGAAAAACATTAAATTTGTTTTTAACCAAAATACATGACCTAATTTTACTCACTCCGTTTTTATGAAACAAGGTGTAGTCTTTGCACTTCAGGCCTTGTATCCTACCTTGGCCGTCTATCCACGGCTCTTGAATGAGGGCAGCATCGATGTTATTGCTGCCCATGTACCCCATCAGGTTGCTGGTAGCAGCCCTACTGTGGTGGAGGTTGATCTGCATCACCTCCATCATCAGTGGCCCCGCTGCTGCCCATAATTCTAATGAATACCTTCGCCATGCTGAAGGCTACCATTCCTCTACTCTTTTCGAGGAAGGGGAGTGAGTCCCTACTGATGCTCATAAGGAAGTGCTGGCCACGTTCCTTACGAACATCCTCCTTCAGGATCTTCCACTCCTCAGCATGAATTCCCTTGTTCTGGCCTGCTATCAGACTCAGAACTCTTTGTGGTGTTTGATACGGTTTAGGTATCCAAACCCACGCCTTGGGCCTTTGGTAGAGACTGGTATCGGCTCTAGGGATAGCTCTAAGCCTTGCTCCCTCCCAGATACCATCTAGCTTGTTCAAGGTGGCTGATAAGAAATCCTTGGATTTCTTATCAGCGCACGCTACCACTTTGTACCCCCTTTCCCAGGCTGCTCCATCGAACTTTATGTCCTCCGCTAAGCCGGAAGCAAAAGCATCGATGAGCGCATCCTGGATTTTTTCTTCAACTGAGTCCCACTGCTCCTGGTTGAATTTGCCTTCGGGGCCATTCTCATCAACGATGGCCACCTGCAGATCATCGACTATCTTCGCTTTGCCGGAAGTAGTCGCGCTCTTGGATTTTTTAGCGCCCTTAGGTTGGATGTTATCATCCGATCTGCCTCTCTTCTTCGCGAACCCTTTTTTGGTGTCTTCAGCTCTGCCTAAAGTGCCCTTCTTCCTTCTGCTGGCTTCGTATTCCTCCCTTGTCTGACACCCAGACGCACCGGAGGAACCTATTTTGGAGCACAGCTTCCTGTCTTTATCCCTAGTCTGTTTTACAGACGCACCGGATGAAGACGGCTGTGGCTCCGCTTTCGCCGCAATAATTTTCTGAAGCTCCGTCGAATTCACTACAGCTCTGGCTTCGACAAGCTTTTCCTTGTCCCAGGCGCTGAGTTCCTTCGGATCGATCACCATGAGCTTCTCAATCCTTCTTCTGGCGCTGCGCATCTTTTTAATGCGCATCTTTTTATCTAAATCGGAGCTCAGATCCGCCATGTTGATGACGGTGTTATTACCGTCAACCTCCATGTCGGAGCCAGAATCAGACTGATCTGAGCTTCCTAAAACTGACTTACCTTTCAGTATGTGCAGGTCCCCTTCTGATAACACAAATGAAGATGTCTGCGACAATTCTCGTAGTTCTTCATCTGTGTCTAGTAGATTTTCAGTTGCTTCTTTACGCACGGATGAACCTGTCACCACTACTCCGCACGCTCCTACTGGCGACTTAGTTCCTTTCGGAACCAAGCCCTCGCCACCTGCCGTAGGTACAGGTGACACTTGTGTTGACATCCCAACACGCGATTTGTCCTTTTTCGTTGCCATTTTCCATAGTTGTTCGGATTCCCTTGGTTTTCAGACCTCAATAGTGACCTTATCGGTATGGTTAGACCTGCCGGATACCACAGACTATTCTCTGCAGTATCCACCGACATCGCTCACTAAAACTCAAATATTTCAGATACTTTCTTGTTATTTTTTCGTTATTTTGTTGCGAAATATGCACAAAACCCGAAAACTCAAATATTTCAGATACTTTTTTTTGTTATTTTGTTGCGAAATATGGACAAAAACAGAAAGCTCAAATATTTCAGTAACTTTTATATTTTTTTTCGTTATTTTGTTCCGAAATATGGACAAAAAAAGAAAACTGAAATATTTCAGATGCTTTCTGTTTTTTTCGATATTTAGTTGCAAAATATAGACAAAAACAAAAACTCAAATATTTCAAATAGTTTTTTGTTTTTTTTTCGTTGTTTTGTAGCGAAATATGGACAAAAACAGAAAACTCAAATATTTCAGATACTTTCTTGTTATTTTTTCGTTATTTTGTTGCGAAATATGTACAAAAACAGAAAACTAAAATATTTCAGATATTTTTGTTATTTTTGTTTGTCAAATATTTCAAATAGTTTTTTGTTTTTTTTTCGTTGTTTTGTAGCGAAATATGGACAAAAACAGAAAACTCAAATATTTCAGATACTTTCTTGTTATTTTTTCGTTATTTTGTTGCGAAATATGTACAAAAACAGAAAACTAAAATATTTCAGATATTTTTGTTAGTTTTTTTCCTAATTTTGTTGAGAAATATGGACAAAAGCAGAAAACTGAATATTTCAGATACTTTCTTGTTATTTTATTGCGAAATATGGACAAGAACAGAAAATTTAAATATTTCAGATTCCTTTTGTTTTTTTCGATATTTAGTTGCGCAATATGGACAAAAGTAGACAACTCAAATATTTCAGCTAATTTTTTTTTCGCTATTCTGTTGCGAAATATGGAGAAAAATGAAAACTAAAATATTTCAGATACTTTTTTGTTTTTTTTCCGTTAATTTGTTACGAAATATGGACGAAACCAGAAAACTAAAATATTTAAGATACTTTTTTTTCGTTATTCTTTTCCGAAATATGGAGAAAACCAGAAAACTGAAATATGTCAGATAATTTTTTTCGTTATTTTGTTGCGAAATATGGACAAAAGCAGAAAACTCAAATATTTCAGATGCTTTTTTGTTTTTTTTTTTGTTATTTTTTTTTTTGTTATTTTGTTGGGAAAAAAAACAGTAAACTCAAATATTTTAAATAATTTGTTGTTTTTCCGTTATTTCGTTGCGAAATATGGGCAAAACTCGAACACTCAAATATTTCAGATACTTTTTTTTTGTTATTTTGTTGCTTTAAATGGACAAAAATAGAGAGCTCAAATATTTCAGCTGTTTTTATGTTTTTGTTTCGTTATTTTGTAGCAAAATATGGGCAAAAAACGAAAACTAAAATATTTCAAATTACTTTTTGGTTTTTTTTCATTATTTTGATGCGAAATATGGCCAAAAAAAAAAAAAAAAAATATTTCAGATACTTTTTAATTTGTTTTTTTCCTTATTTTGTTGAGAGATATGGACAAAAGCAGAAAACTCAAATATTTCAGATACTTTTTTTTTTTGCGTTATATTATAGCGAAATATGGACAAAAACAGAAAGCTCAAATATTTCAGATACTTTTA
>OZ010646.1:25150896-25187387 GCA_963932195.1 Empis livida
CCTCCTCTACCGAAGGCGTCAAAGCTCGGACTGGAAGTCCGAATAAAAAACGCATACATTCGGCGGAGGATGATGCACCTAATCCAAAAAGGAGAATCAGAGGCGACAGGTCCGTTGCAGCGGGAGCTGAAACGACCTGCAATGCAGCTGATTCTTTGAAGATAGCAATCATTGACAGAACGCAGCCAGAAAGTAAAATTCTGGGGGCTAATCAAAAGTTGCTAAAAGAAACATTCGAGTCTTGGCAAATAGAGGCTCTGTTGACTAATCCTGAGGGATTCATACCCCACTTTGAGTGGAGTCGTTTCTCGGGAGATGTCTTCAGAATCACTTGCCAAGACGAGGACACTGTAGAATTTGTCAAGAAGATGGTTAGGGAAAAAGGCAAATTATGGCAAGACTCTAATCTTGACGTAGTAGGCAAGAACGACGTCCCTAAGCTAACAAAGGTCACTCTATGGCTACCAGAAGAAACAAGAGAACCCCAGGAAGTTCTGAAATTCATTGACCTTCTAAACAGGTCCCTGAATCTCAGAGCGCAGTCCTGGAACTTGTTTCACAGAGAGATAAAGGAAGAAGGGCAGCTACTGGTTCTGGGAGTCGGAAACGAGTCTCTGATGGCTCTGCAAAGTGTTTCTGGATGGATATACTATCTATCCAGGAAACTGCAAATTAATCTCCCAAAACCAGAAGAGATGAACACAAAACAGGTAACCAAACCCAGTAAGGAAGACGAAGATCTTGACTCCTTATTGTGTGCGGTAAATGAATTGGATATGGCCGAATCTGAGGTTGGTACAAGCCTCGCCAGTTTATCTGACGAGGACACACTGACCGAGGACGAAGCACTAAATAACACGGTTATTTTCACAGATAAAGCAGGTTTAGGGTCCCTCTCAGAAGACACTACCAGCACAAACACCAAATCGAAAGATAATTAGCATGAAGGTTATCCAAATCAACCTTCATCGCAGCTGGTCAGCCACGTGCAAACTGAAAGAACACCTTCTTAGAGGCAAAGCCGATATAGCGCTAATACAAGAACCTTGGACTAAGGACAACGAGGTTCGAGGATGGAGCGCAAATGAATTCCAATTATTCTATAATATTGGAGAAGGTAGGCCTAGGTCTTGTATAATTGCTAAAAAAAGCGATAAATTGATTTATATTCCACAGATTAGTAGTAACGACTGCGTAGCGGCTCTGTGGCACAAAATTGAACACGAGTACTCCACGGAGGTGATCTTAGTATTATGCTACCTCCCTTACGACTCACCACATCCACCTCCATCACAGGATATGGTAAATGTCGTAGAGTACTGCAAAAGGAAACAAAAACAATTGGTTATAGGCTGCGACGCCAATGCCCACCATACAGTGTGGGGAAGCACAAATACAAATGAAAGGGGTAAGTCATTACTTGATTTTTTACTAAGCAGTGATTTATTCTTAATGAACAAAGGTTGCAAACCTACCTTTAGAAATAGGCACAGGGAACAGGTAATCGATATCACGCTTGCATCGGGGCGGATTCATGAATCAATCAAGAACTGGCACGTCTCAGACGAGCTATCCCTATCGGATCATTCATGGATCTGCTTCGACGTAAGTTCGGATCGGAAAATAGCTGAACCCTTTAGAAACCCTAATAAAACAAACTGGCAAAAATACAAAGAAATATTAGACAGTAAACTAGATATAGTAGGCGCTCCTAGTGAGCTAACACTTACACAAGATATCGAGGCAGAGGCAAATTTTCTTACCCAATCCTTAGTTGAATCGTTCATAGAGGCATGTCCTCTAAGTAAACCTAACAGCAATGCTAGGCAAACTTGGATGACAGGCGATATCCTGAACAAAAGAAAAGAAGTCAGAAGACTTCATAACCGGGCGAAAAATAATGATTCGGATTCACTCTGGGACGACTACATAAATGCTCAACGTGAGTACAAAAAGATATGTAGGAAAGCCCAAAGAGAATCCTGGAAATCCTTCACGGAACAGATTAACAGCGTAAGCGAAACGGCCAGAATTAAGAAAATTCTAGCAAAAACACATACGCAACCTGAACTACTAGAATATGCTGATGGTAGGCGTTCGGATTCGACGAAAGAATCACTAGAAATCCTGCTAAACGCGAATTTTCCGGGGTGTCTAGGAAGCAGAGCAAATCTCGAAAATACTTCCTCAAGGATACCAGCGGAAACCGGTCTGCAAATAAACGAGCTAGTATCAACGGAAAAGGTTAGATGGGCAATTAACTCTTTCAAGCCCTACAAATCTCCAGGAAAAGACGGTGTATACCCAGCCCTGCTGCAGAACACGAGTATGGCTTTTGTCGACAGACTATGCGACACGTATAGAGCCTGTCTCAAATTAGGCTATATCCCTGTTTCTTGGCAGGAATCCAAGGTTATTTTTATCCCTAAACCAGGTAAAAATAGCTATGCATCATCTAACGCATATAGACCTATTAGCTTAACCTCTTTCCTGTTGAAAACACTGGAAAGAATAATTGAAGTCGAGCTAAGATCGAAAATATCGAACTCAACGCTCTCACGATACCAACACGCTTATTGCAAAGGCAGATCAGTCGAATCAGCCTTGCATAACGTAGTACATATAATCGAAAAAGCATTCACGGTAAGAAATTCAACACTCGGAATGTTTATAGATATAGAAGGCGCATTTTAGTCTTAACAGGAAAGGAGTACACCCCTTGTTGGTTAACTGGATATCCTTCATGTTAAGAAATAGAATAATACACGCAAACTTCGGAAACTCCTCGGAGGTCCGGTACGCTAGAAATGGTACTCCACAGGGAGGCATTTTATCTCCTCTTCTGTGGCTTCTGGTAATGGATGACCTCTTACAGGAACTCACGGAAGCCGGTTACCATATTGTCTGCTATGCGGACGATCTGGCTATACTAGCAACGGGTAAATTTGAAAACACACTAGCCGAGCTTATGCAGAGTGCGTTGACTATTGTCCGTCGCTGGGCAACTAAAAACGGACTCAGAATAAACCCGGGTAAAACGGAGTTATGTCTTTTTACAAAGAAAAGGAGGATTCCCAACATAAACCTCCCTAAGATAGATGACATCAGGCTAACATTGATAGATCGGGTCAAATTCCTAGGTGTCATTTTGGACAAGAAATTGCAATGGAAGCATCATCTGCAACAGAAAGCTTCGAAGGCTATCAAAGTTTTCTGGACTTGCAGAAGTGCAATACGTAAGAAGTGGGGCCTGTTACCTAAACAAATCCACTGGATTTATATTAGCGTAATACGGCCAATATTAACTTATGGTGCCATAGTATGGTGGAACTCTCTTAGCATAGGTTCAAATCTGAAGATTTACGAAAGAGTACAACGCCAATGCTGCCTAGGCATAACGGGGGCAATCCGTAGTACGCCTACAAGGGCATTGGAAACTGTACTAAACATTCACCAAATCGATATCCACGTTAGGAAGGTAGCTGCGAACACTGCTATTCGCTTAAACCTGAACGGGAAATGGTTAAACACACATCAAGGCACGCCCCACGAGGAGATCGCGGAAATCATCGCTGCAGCGGGCTACAATATAGATAACGTAAGTGATTACATCATTAAACAGGTAAAATTCAACGATAAATACACGGTAAGATTACCTTCAAGAAGGGAATGGGAAAATGGAAATCCGATTCCCCGAAATAGCATGGTGATCTATACCGACGGTTCTAAAATGGAGACAGGATGCGGTGCAGGAATATTCGCAGATGATCCAGATCTGGCAATTAGCTTCAGACTAGATCATCATTGCACTGTTTTCCAAGCGGAGATTGCGGCAATAAATAAAGCTGCAATAACGTTAAATCTGCAACAAATCACAGACAAGCGTATAGTTATATGTTCAGACAGTCAGGCAGCGCTAAAAGCGCTTGCAAATAAGGCTGTCAAATCGAAAATAGTTCAGGAATGCAGGGAAAACCTGAATCTCTTGGCAAATAGGAATGTTTTAAAAATCCTATGGTCACCGGGTCACTGTATGATCGTAGGCAATGAGACAGCTGATGAAATGGCTAGGCACGGGGCCACAAATGACTCCCTTGAGGTCTATCAGATCGGACACCCAGCAACATTCTCTAAAATGTTGCTGGAAAACTGGGCTAAACACAGCAACACTCTTAGATGGACAGATCTCAATGGTTGTGTTAATACAAAACTTTTTTGGGGCTGTCCTGACATTAAGAAAACTAGGTCAATTTTATCAATGAATAAAGCTACGGCTAGACTATACACTGGTATTGTCACGGGACACATAATCTTAAGGAAATTTGCGGCCCGGCTAGGACTTACAAGCAACTCCCAATGCAGGGGCTGCGAAGAAGAAGAGGAATCACTTGAACACCTTTTATGCCACTGTCCATCGGTGCGCCTTAGGAGACTGAAAAATTTAGACTGTCACTTTCTAAATAACCTTGAAGAGGCAGCAGAAATTAAGCCCTCTAAACTGATTAATTTCTTAAAGGAGGTGGGATGGGTCGATGAGCTGTAAACTTTGGCCATCGGCGGGAGTGTACAACGGGCCCAATGTGGCTTCAGTGCGTGGGGAAAACGACATCCCCCTCCTTAAGAACCAACCAACCAACCAACAAAAAGTATTTGAAATATTTTAGTTTCCTGCTTTTGTCCATATTTCTCAACAAAATAAGGAAAAAATCATACAAAAAAGTATCAGAAATATTTATGTTTTCTGTTTTTGCCCATATTTCGCAACAAAATAACGGAAAAAAAACGAAAAAGGATTTGAAATATTTTAGTTTTCATTTTTTGCCCATATTTCGCAACAAAATAACGAAAAAAACAAAAAGTATCAAAAAAAGAATATTAGAATTTTCTGTTTTTGTCCATATTTCGCAATAAAATAACGAACAAATAACAAGAGAGTATCTGAAATATTGAGTATTTTGCTTTTGTCCATATTTCGCAACAAAACAACGAAAAAAAACAAAAAACTATCTGAAATATTTGAGTTTTTTGTTTTTGTCCATATTTCGCAACTAAATATCGAAAAAACAGAGAGAATCTGAAATATTTCAGTTTTCTGTTTTTGTCCATATTTCGCAACAGAATAACGCAAAAAAAGCATGTCAAATATTTGAGTTTTGTGGTTTCGTCCATATTTCGTCCATATAACGGAACAAAACACCAAAAAGTATCTGAAATATTTTAGTTGTCTGTTTTTGTCCATATTTCGCAACACATATTTCTGAAATATTTTAGTTGTCTGTTTTTGTCCATATTTCGGAACAAAATAACGCTAAAAAAACGACAAAGTATCTGCAATATTTTAGTTTTCTGTTTTTGTCCATGTTTCGCAACTAAATATCGAAAAAAACAAAAAGAATCTGAAATATTTGAGTTTTCTATTTTCTCCATATTTCGCAACAGAATAACGAAAAAAAACGACAAGGTATCTGAAATATTTTAGTTTTCTGTTTTTGTCCATATTTCGCAACTAAATATCGAAAAAAACAAAAAGTATCTGAAATTTTTTAGTTTTCTGTTTTCCTCCATATTTCGCAACAAAATAACGAAAAAAAAAGTATCTGAAATATTTGAGTTTTCTGGTTTTATTCATATTTCGTGACAAAATAACAGACAAAAACAACAAATTCTTTGAAATATTTGAGTTTTCTGTTTTTGTCCATATTTCCACACAAAATAACGAAGAAAAAAAAAACCAAAAAATATCTGAAATATTTGAGTTTTCTGCTTTTGTCAATATTTCTCAACAGAATTAGGAAAAAAACAACAAAGTATCTGAAATATTTTAGTTTTATGTTTTTGTCCATATTTCGCAACTAAATTTCGAAAAAAAAAAAAAATTTGAGTTTTCTGGTTTTGTCCATATTTCGTGACAAAATAACGAAAAAAAAAAACAAAAAAAATATCTGAAATATTTGAGTTTTCTGGTTTTGTCAATATTTCTCAACCAAATTAGGAAAAAAACTAACAAATATTTTAGTTTCCTGTTTTTGTACATATTTCGCAACAAAATAACGAAAAAAAACTATCTGAAATATTTGAGTTTTCTGTTTTTGTCCATATTTCCCAACAAAATAACGGAAAAAGACAACAAAGTCTCTGAAATATTTCAGTTTTCAGTTTTTATCCATATTTTCCAACAAAATAACGGAAAAAAACTAAAAAATATCTGAAATAATTGAGTTTTGTACTTTTGTCCATATTTCTCAAAAAAATTAGGAAAAAAACGAGAAAGTACCTTAAATATTGTAGTTTTCTGTTTTTGTCAATATTTCGTAACAAAGTAAGGGAAAAAAAACCAAAAAATATCTGAAATATTTTAGTTGTCTGTTTTTGTCCATATTTCGCAACAAAATAACGCAAACAAAAACGACAAAGTATCTGCAATATTTGAGTTTTCTGCTTTTGTCCATATTTCTCAAACAAATAAGAAAAAAACCAAACAAAAAAGTAACTGAAATATTTTAGTTTTCTGCTTTTGTCCATGTTTCGCAACTAAATATCGAAAAAAACAAAAAGAATCTGAAATATTTGAGTTTTCTATTTTCTCCATATTTCGCAACAGAATAACGAAAAAAAACGACAAGGTATCTGAAATATTTTAGTTTTCTGTTTTTGTCCATATTTCGCAACTAAATATCGAAAAAAACAAAAAGTATCTGAAATTTTTTAGTTTTCTGTTTTCCTCCATATTTCGCAACAAAATAACGAAAAAAAAAGTATCTGAAATATTTGAGTTTTCTGGTTTTATTCATATTTCGTGACAAAATAACAGACAAAAACAACAAATTCTTTGAAATATTTGAGTTTTCTGTTTTTGTCCATATTTCCACACAAAATAACGAAGAAAAAAAAAACCAAAAAATATCTGAAATATTTGAGTTTTCTGCTTTTGTCAATATTTCTCAACAGAATTAGGAAAAAAACGACAAAGTATCTGCAATATTTTAGTTTTATGTTTTTGTCCATATTTCGCAACTAAATTCCGAAAAAAAAAAATATTTGAGTTTTCTGGTTTTGTCCATATTTCGTGACAAAATAACGAAAAAAAAAACAAAAAAAATATCTGAAATATTTGAGTTTTCTGCTTTTGTCAATATTTCTCAACCAAATTAGGAAAAAAACTAACAAATATTTTAGTTTCCTGTTTTTGTACATATTTCGCAACAAAATAACGAAAAAAAACTATCTGAAATATTTGAGTTTTCTGTTTTTGTCCATATTTCCCAACAAAATAACGGAAAAAGACAACAAAGTCTCTGAAATATTTCAGTTTTCTGTTTTTGTCCATATTTTCCAACAAAATAGCGGAAAAAAACTAAAAAATATCTGAAATAATTGAGTTTTTTACTTTTGTCCATATTTCTCAAAAAAATTAGGAAAAAAACGACAAAGTACCTTAAATATTGTAGTTTTCTGTTTTTGTCCATATTTCGTAACAAAGTAAGGGAAAAAAACCAAAAAATATCTGCAATATTTTAGTTGTCTGTTTTTGTCCATATTTCGCAACAAAATAACGCAAACAAAAACGACAAAGTATCTGCAATATTTTAGTTTTCTGTTTTTGTCCATATTTCGCAACTAAATATCGAAAAAAACAAAAAGAATCTGAAATATTTGAGTTTTCTGTTTTCTCCATATTTCGCAACAGAATAACGAAAAAACAACATCTCAAATATTTGAGTTTTCTGGTTTCGTCCATATTTCATACCAAAATAACGGAACAAAAAACGAAAAAGTAACTGAAATATTTTAGTTGTCTGTTTTTCTCCATATTTCGCAACAAATATTTCTGAAATATTTTAGTTGTCTGTTTTTGTCCATATTTCGCAACAAAATAACGCTAAAAAACGACAAAGTATCTGCAATATTTTAATTTTCTGTTTTTGTCCTTATTTCACAACTAAATATCGAAAAAACAAAAAGAATCTGAAATATTTGAGTTTTCTATTTTCTCCATATTTCGCAACAGAATAACGAAAAAAAAGTATCTGAAATATTTGAGTTTTCTACTTTTGTCCATATTGCGCAAATTAATATCGAAAAAAAAAAAATCTGAAATATTATAATTTTCTGTTTTTGTCCATATTTCGCAAGAAAATAACGGAAAAATAACAAGAAAGTATCTGAAATATTGAGTTTTCTGCTTTTGTCCATATTTCTCAACAAAATTAGGAAAAAAACTAACAAAAATATCTCAAATATTTTAGTTTTCTGTTTTTGTACATATTTCGCAACAAAATAATGAAAAAATAACAAGAAAGTATCTGAAATATTTGAGTTTTCTGTTTTTGTCCATATTTCCCTACAAAATAACGAAAAAAAAACAAAAAAACTATCTGAAATATTTGAGTTTTCTGTTTTTGTTCATATTTTGCAAGTCAATCTCGAAAAAACAAAAAGAATCTGAAATATTTGAGTTTTGTGTTTTTGTCCATATTTCGCAATAATATAACGAAAAACAAACAAAAAAGTATCTGAAATATTTGAGTTTTTTGCTTTTGTCCATATGTCTCAAAAAAATAAGGAAAAACACAAACAAAAAATTATCTGAAATATTTTAGTTTTCTGTTTTTGTCCATATTTCGCAACAAAATAACGAAAAAAACGACAAAGTATCTGAAATATTTTAGTTTTCTGTTTTTGTCCATATTACACAACTCAATATCGAAAAAAACAAATAGAATCTGAAATAGTTGAGTTTTCTGCTTTCTCCATATTTCGCAACAGAATAACGAAAAAAAAATATCTGAAATATTTGAGGTTTCTGGTTTCGTCCATATTTCGCAACAAAATAACGAAAAAAAAAAAAAAAGTATCTGAAATATTTTAGTTTTCTGTTTTTGTCCATATATTGCAACAAAATATCGCAAAAAAAACGACAAAGTATCTGCAATATTTTAGTTTTCTGTTTTTGTCCATATTTCGCAACTAAATATCGACAAAAAAAGTATCTGAAATATTTGAGTTTTCTACTTTTGTCCATATCTCGAAAAAAAAAGAATCTGAATCTCGAAAAAAAAAGAATCTGAAATATTTGAATTTTCGGTTTTTGTACATATTTCGCAATAAAATAACGAAAAAATAAAAAGAAAGTATCTGAAATTTTGAGTTTTCTGCTTTTGTCCATATTTCTCAACAAAATTAGGAAAAAAACTAACAAAAAGTATCTGAAATATTTTAGTTTTCTGTTTTTCTACATATTTCGCAACAAAACAACGAAAAAATAACAAGACAGTATCTGAAATATTTCAGTTTTCGTGTTTTGTCCATATTTCGCAACAAAATAACGAAAAAAAATATAAAAGTATCTGAAATATTTTAGCTTCTTGATTTTGTCCATATTTCGCAACAAAATAACAAAAAAAAGTACCTGAAATATTTGAGCTTTCTGCTTTTGTCCATATTTCGCAACAAAATTAGGAAAAAAACTAACAAAAAGTATCTGAAATATTTTAGTTTTCTGTTTTTCTACATATTTCGCAACAAAACAACGAAAAAATAAAAAGAAAGTATCTGAAATATTTGAGTTTTCTGGTTTTGTCCATAATTCGTGACAAAATAATGGAAAAAAAACAAATTCTCTGAAATATTGTAGTTTTCTGTTTTTGTCCATATTTCCCAACAAAATAACGAAAAAAAACAAAAAAAAAAATGAAATATTTGAGTTTTCTGATTTTGTCAATATTTGTCAACAAAATAACGAAAAAAGAACGAAAAATTATTTGAAATATTTTAGTTTTCATTTTTTGCGCATATTTCGCAACAAAATAACGAAAAAAAAAACTATCTGAAATATTTGAGTTTTTTGGTTTTGTCCATAGTTCGCAACTAAATATCGAAAAAAAAACAGAAAGAATCTGAAATATTTCAGTTTTCTTTTTTTGTCCATATTTCGGAACAAAATAACGAAAAAAAATATAAAAGTTTCTGAAATATTTCAGCTTTCTGTTTTTGTCCATATTTCGCTATAATATAACGCAAAAAAAAAAAGTATCTGAAATATTTGAGTTTTCTGCTTTTGTCCATATTTCTCAACAAAATAAGGAAAAAAACAAATTAAAAAGTATCTGAAATATTTTTTTTTTTTTTTGCCATATTTCGCAACAAAATAATGAAAAAAAACCAAAAAGTAATTTGAAATATTTTAGTTTTCGTTTTTTGCCCATATTTCGCTACAAAATAACGAAACAAAAACATAAAAACAGCTGAAATATTTGAGCTCTCTATTTTTGTCCATTTAAAGCAACAAAATAACAAAAAAAAGTATCTGAAATATTTGAGTATTCGAGTTTTGTCCATATTTCGCAACGAAATAACGGAAAAACAACAAATTATTTAAAATATTTGAGTTTACTGTTTTTTTTCCCAACAAAATAACAAAAAAAAAAATAACAAAAAAAAACAAAAAAGCATCTGAAATATTTGAGTTTTCTGCTTTTGTCCATATTTCGCAACAAAATAACGAAAAAAATTATCTGACATATTTCAGTTTTCTGGATTTCTCCATATTTCGCAAAAGAATAACGAAAAAAAAAGTATCTTAAATATTTTAGTTTTCTGGTTTCGTCCATATTTCGTAACAAATTAACGGAAAAAAAAACAAAAAAGTATCTGAAATATTTTAGTTTTCTGTTTTTGTCCATATTTTGCAACTAAATATCGAAAAAAACTAAAAGAATCTGAAAGATTTGAGTTTTCATTTTTCTCCATATTTCGCAACAGAATAGCGAAAAAAAAATTAGCTGAAATATTTGAGTTGTCTACTTTTGTCCATATTGCGCAACTAAATATCGAAAAATACAAAAAGAATCTGAAATATTTAAATTTTCTGTTCTTGTCCATAGTTCGCAATAAAATAACAAGAAAGTATCTGAAATATTGAGTTTTCTGCTTTTGTCCATATTTCTCAACAAAATTAGGAAAAAAACTAACAAAAATATCTGAAATATATTTCGTTAACAAAATAACGAAAAAATAACAAGAAAGTATCTGAAATATTTGAGTTTTCTGTTTTTGTCCATATTTCGCTACAAAACAACGAAAAAAAACAAAAAACTATTTGAAATATTTGAGTTTTTGTTTTTGTCTATATTTTGCAACTAAATATCGAAAAAAAACAGAAAGCATCTGAAATATTTCAGTTTTCTTTTTTTGTCCATATTTCGGAACAAAATAACGAAAAAAAATATAAAAGTTTCTGAAATATTTGAGCTTTCTGTTTTTGTCCATATTTCGCAACAAAATAACAAAAAAAAAGTATCTGAAATATTTGAGTTTTCGGGTTTTGTGCATATTTCGCAACAAAATAACGAAAAAATAACAAGAAAGTATCTGAAATATTAGAGTTTTCTGATTTTGTCCTAAGTTCGCAACAAAACAACGAAAAAAAAGTATCTGAAATATTTTAGTTTTCTGTTTTTGTCCATATTTCGCAAGAAAATAACGAAAAAATAACAAGAAAGTATCTTAAATATTTGAGTTTTCTGCTTTTGTCCATATTTCTCAAACAAATAAGAAAAAAACCAAATAAAAAAGTAGCTGAAATATTTTAGTTTTCTGTTTTTGTTCATATTTCGCAACAAAATGACGGAAAAAAACAAAAAAATCAACTGAAATATCTTAGTTTTCTGCTTTTGTCCATATTGCGCAACAAAGTAAGGAAAAAAACGAAAAAGTTATCTGAAATATTTTAGTTTCCATTTTTTTGGCCATATTTCGCAACTAAATAACGAAAAAAGTACCTGAAATGTATGACTTTTATGTTTTTGTCCATATTGCGCAACTAAATATCGAAAAAACAAAAAGAATCTAAAATATTTGAATTTTCTGAAAAAAAAAAGAATCTGAATCTCGAAAAAAAAAATCTGAAATATTATAATTTTCTGTTTTTGTCCATATTTCGCAATAAAATAACGAAAAAATAACAAGAAAGTATCTTAAATATTTGAGTTTTCTGCTTTTGTCCATATTTCTCAAACAAATAAGAAAAAAACCAAACAAAAAAGTAACTGAAATATTTTAGTTTTCTGCTTTTGTCCATATTGCGCAACAAAGTAAGGAAAAAACGAAAAAGTTATCTGAAATATTTTAGTTTTAATTTTTTGGCCATATTTCGCAACAAAATAACGAAAAAAACGACAAGGTATCTGAAATATTTTAGTTTTATGTTTTTGTCCATAAACAGAAAACTAAATATCGAAAACTAAATATTCAGAAAACTAAATATTTCGCAACTAAATATCGAAAAAAACAAAAAGAATCTGAAATTTTTTAGTTTTCTGGTTTCATCCATATTTCGCAATAAAATAACGAAAATAAAAGTATCTGAAATATTTGAGTTTTCTGGTTTTATTCATATTTCGTGACAAAATAACAGACAAAAACAACAAATTCTATGAAATATTTGAGTTTTCTGTTTTTGTCCATATTTGCCAACAAAATAACGAAGAAACAAAAAACCAAAATATATCTGAAATATTTGAGTTTTCTGCTTTTGTCAATATTTCTCAACAAAATTAGAAAAAAAACTAACAAAAAGTATTGGAAGGCTAATGGGAAGGTATGTCGGCTTTGTTCTGTCGGTTCTCGGCTTAGACTCTGCAAACATATTTTCTCAATTCCTACTCTCACCTCCACGTGGGGCCTTCCGGAGCCTGGTATGCCAAGTGGACCGGTTGGTTGATACCAAACGGGAAGCTAGGTCAGGTCAACAAACGAGAGGGGAAGAACATAAAATCCTGCATCCCAAACTGGCAGCCAGTCGGCATGCAGGTGGGCGTCTGTTCCCCAGGTTAGGGGCGGCCCTTTTTCACACCTGGCGGCAGGTATAAAACGCAACTCCTTTAAAAAAAAAAAAATGTCGGAGAAAAATAAATTAAAACGGGTAGGGATATCTACCCAAACGTCGACAGTGACTGCGGCTGTCGGCGGGCCTCTCCCCTTCAGGGATAGGTCGCCAGCAGAAAGAAATGATAACAATCACGGAACGACTAAAGGTACACGATTAGACAAAACGGAAAAAGAAACTCCTGTAAACCTCAATATTGAGGCAAAAACAGGCAACCGCTGGAAGTTATGCGGCGCGGACAAGAAATGGTTGACAAGATGGATCAAAGAAGGGAAGTCCAGGGATGAGGCTTACTCCCTTCTTAGGGAAAAAAGAAGATTAGGTGCAGCCTCCTCTACCGAAGGCGTCAAAGCTCGGACTGGAAGTCCGAATAAAAAACGCATACATTCGGCGGAGGATGATGCACCTAATCCAAAAAGGAGAATCAGAGGCGACAGGTCCGTTGCAGCGGGAGCTGAAACGACCTGCAATGCAGCTGATTCTTTGAAGATAGCAATCATTGACAGAACGCAGCCAGAAAGTAAAATTCTGGGGGCTAATCAAAAGTTGCTAAAAGAAACATTCGAGTCTTGGCAAATAGAGGCTCTGTTGACTAATCCTGAGGGATTCATACCCCACTTTGAGTGGAGTCGTTTCTCGGGAGATGTCTTCAGAATCACTTGCCAAGACGAGGACACTGTAGAATTTGTCAAGAAGATGGTTAGGGAAAAAGGCAAATTATGGCAAGACTCTAATCTTGACGTAGTAGGCAAGAACGACGTCCCTAAGCTAACAAAGGTCACTCTATGGCTACCAGAAGAAACAAGAGAACCCCAGGAAGTTCTGAAATTCATTGACCTTCTAAACAGGTCCCTGAATCTCAGAGCGCAGTCCTGGAACTTGTTTCACAGAGAGATAAAGGAAGAAGGGCAGCTACTGGTTCTGGGAGTCGGAAACGAGTCTCTGATGGCTCTGCAAAGTGTTTCTGGATGGATATACTATCTATCCAGGAAACTGCAAATTAATCTCCCAAAACCAGAAGAGATGAACACAAAACAGGTAACCAAACCCAGTAAGGAAGACGAAGATCTTGACTCCTTATTGTGTGCGGTAAATGAATTGGATATGGCCGAATCTGAGGTTGGTACAAGCCTCGCCAGTTTATCTGACGAGGACACACTGACCGAGGACGAAGCACTAAATAACACGGTTATTTTCACAGATAAAGCAGGTTTAGGGTCCCTCTCAGAAGACACTACCAGCACAAACACCAAATCGAAAGATAATTAGCATGAAGGTTATCCAAATCAACCTTCATCGCAGCTGGTCAGCCACGTGCAAACTGAAAGAACACCTTCTTAGAGGCAAAGCCGATATAGCGCTAATACAAGAACCTTGGACTAAGGACAACGAGGTTCGAGGATGGAGCGCAAATGAATTCCAATTATTCTATAATATTGGAGAAGGTAGGCCTAGGTCTTGTATAATTGCTAAAAAAAGCGATAAATTGATTTATATTCCACAGATTAGTAGTAACGACTGCGTAGCGGCTCTGTGGCACAAAATTGAACACGAGTACTCCACGGAGGTGATCTTAGTATTATGCTACCTCCCTTACGACTCACCACATCCACCTCCATCACAGGATATGGTAAATGTCGTAGAGTACTGCAAAAGGAAACAAAAACAATTGGTTATAGGCTGCGACGCCAATGCCCACCATACAGTGTGGGGAAGCACAAATACAAATGAAAGGGGTAAGTCATTACTTGATTTTTTACTAAGCAGTGATTTATTCTTAATGAACAAAGGTTGCAAACCTACCTTTAGAAATAGGCACAGGGAACAGGTAATCGATATCACGCTTGCATCGGGGCGGATTCATGAATCAATCAAGAACTGGCACGTCTCAGACGAGCTATCCCTATCGGATCATTCATGGATCTGCTTCGACGTAAGTTCGGATCGGAAAATAGCTGAACCCTTTAGAAACCCTAATAAAACAAACTGGCAAAAATACAAAGAAATATTAGACAGTAAACTAGATATAGTAGGCGCTCCTAGTGAGCTAACACTTACACAAGATATCGAGGCAGAGGCAAATTTTCTTACCCAATCCTTAGTTGAATCGTTCATAGAGGCATGTCCTCTAAGTAAACCTAACAGCAATGCTAGGCAAACTTGGATGACAGGCGATATCCTGAACAAAAGAAAAGAAGTCAGAAGACTTCATAACCGGGCGAAAAATAATGATTCGGATTCACTCTGGGACGACTACATAAATGCTCAACGTGAGTACAAAAAGATATGTAGGAAAGCCCAAAGAGAATCCTGGAAATCCTTCACGGAACAGATTAACAGCGTAAGCGAAACGGCCAGAATTAAGAAAATTCTAGCAAAAACACATACGCAACCTGAACTACTAGAATATGCTGATGGTAGGCGTTCGGATTCGACGAAAGAATCACTAGAAATCCTGCTAAACGCGAATTTTCCGGGGTGTCTAGGAAGCAGAGCAAATCTCGAAAATACTTCCTCAAGGATACCAGCGGAAACCGGTCTGCAAATAAACGAGCTAGTATCAACGGAAAAGGTTAGATGGGCAATTAACTCTTTCAAGCCCTACAAATCTCCAGGAAAAGACGGTGTATACCCAGCCCTGCTGCAGAACACGAGTATGGCTTTTGTCGACAGACTATGCGACACGTATAGAGCCTGTCTCAAATTAGGCTATATCCCTGTTTCTTGGCAGGAATCCAAGGTTATTTTTATCCCTAAACCAGGTAAAAATAGCTATGCATCATCTAACGCATATAGACCTATTAGCTTAACCTCTTTCCTGTTGAAAACACTGGAAAGAATAATTGAAGTCGAGCTAAGATCGAAAATATCAAACTCAACGCTCTCACGATACCAACACGCTTATTGCAAAGGCAGATCAGTCGAATCAGCCTTGCATAACGTAGTACATATAATCGAAAAAGCATTCACGGTAAGAAATTCAACACTCGGAATGTTTATAGATATAGAAGGCGCATTTTAGTCTTAACAGGAAAGGAGTACACCCCTTGTTGGTTAACTGGATATCCTTCATGTTAAGAAATAGAATAATACACGCAAACTTCGGAAACTCCTCGGAGGTCCGGTACGCTAGAAATGGTACTCCACAGGGAGGCATTTTATCTCCTCTTCTGTGGCTTCTGGTAATGGATGACCTCTTACAGGAACTCACGGAAGCCGGTTACCATATTGTCTGCTATGCGGACGATCTGGCTATACTAGCAACGGGTAAATTTGAAAACACACTAGCCGAGCTTATGCAGAGTGCGTTGACTATTGTCCGTCGCTGGGCAACTAAAAACGGACTCAGAATAAACCCGGGTAAAACGGAGTTATGTCTTTTTACAAAGAAAAGGAGGATTCCCAACATAAACCTCCCTAAGATAGATGACATCAGGCTAACATTGACAGATCGGGTCAAATTCCTAGGTGTCATTTTGGACAAGAAATTGCAATGGAAGCATCATCTGCAACAGAAAGCTTCGAAGGCTATCAAAGTTTTCTGGACTTGCAGAAGTGCAATACGTAAGAAGTGGGGCCTGTTACCTAAACAAATCCACTGGATTTATATTAGCGTAATACGGCCAATATTAACTTATGGTGCCATAGTATGGTGGAACTCTCTTAGCATAGGTTCAAATCTGAAGATTTACGAAAGAGTACAACGCCAATGCTGCCTAGGCATAACGGGGGCAATCCGTAGTACGCCTACAAGGGCATTGGAAACTGTACTAAACATTCACCAAATCGATATCCACGTTAGGAAGGTAGCTGCGAACACTGCTATTCGCTTAAACCTGAACGGGAAATGGTTAAACACACATCAAGGCACGCCCCACGAGGAGATCGCGGAAATCATCGCTGCAGCGGGCTACAATATAGATAACGTAAGTGATTACATCATTAAACAGGTAAAATTCAACGATAAATACACGGTAAGATTACCTTCAAGAAGGGAATGGGAAAATGGAAATCCGATTCCCCGAAATAGCATGGTGATCTATACCGACGGTTCTGAAATGGAGACAGGATGCGGTGCAGGAATATTCGCAGATGATCCAGATCTGGCAATTAGCTTCAGACTAGATCATCATTGCACTGTTTTCCAAGCGGAGATTGCGGCAATAAATAAAGCTGCAATAACGTTAAATCTGCAACAAATCACAGACAAGCGTATAGTTATATGTTCAGACAGTCAGGCAGCGCTAAAAGCGCTTGCAAATAAGGCTGTCAAATCGAAAATAGTTCGGAATGCAGGGAAACCTGAATCTCTTGGCAAATAGGAATGTTTTAAAAATCCTATGGTCACCGGGTCACTGTATGATCGTAGGCAATGAGACAGCTGATGAAATGGCTAGGCACGGGGCCACAAATGACTCCCTTGAGGTCTATCAGATCGGACACCCAGCAACATTCTCTAAAATGTTGCTGGAAAACTGGGCTAAACACAGCAACACTCTTAGATGGACAGATCTCAATAGTTGTGTTAATACAAAACTTTTTTGGGGCTGTCCTGACATTAAGAAAACTAGGTCAATTTTATCAATGAATAAAGCTACGGCTAGACTATACACTGGTATTGTCACGGGACACATAATCTTAAGGAAACATGCGGCCCGGCTAGGACTTACAAGCAACTCCCAATGCAGAGGCTGCGAAGAAGAAGAGGAATCACTTGAACACCTTTTATGCCACTGTCCATCGGTGCGCCTTAGGAGACTGAAAAATTTAGACTGTCACTTTCTAAATAACCTTGAAGAGGCAGCAGAAATTAAGCCCTCTAAACTGATTAATTTCTTAAAGGAGGTGGGATGGGTCGATGAGCTGTAAACTTTGGCCATCGGCGGGAGTGTACAACGGGCCCAATGTGGCTTCAGTGCGTGGGGAAAACGACATCCCCCTCCTTAAGAACCAACCAACCAACCAACAAAAAGTATTTGAAATATTTTAGTTTCCTGCTTTTGTCCATATTTCTCAACAAAATAAGGAAAAAATCATACAAAAAAGTATCAGAAATATTTATGTTTTCTGTTTTTGCCCATATTTCGCAACAAAATAACGGAAAAAAAACGAAAAAGGATTTGAAATATTTTAGTTTTCATTTTTTGCCCATATTTCGCAACAAAATAACGAAAAAAACAAAAAGTATCAAAAAAAGAATATTAGAATTTTCTGTTTTTGTCCATATTTCGCAATAAAATAACGAACAAATAACAAGAGAGTATCTGAAATATTGAGTATTTTGCTTTTGTCCATATTTCGCAACAAAACAACGAAAAAAAACAAAAAACTATCTGAAATATTTGAGTTTTTTGTTTTTGTCCATATTTCGCAACTAAATATCGAAAAAACAGAGAGAATCTGAAATATTTCAGTTTTCTGTTTTTGTCCATATTTCGCAACAGAATAACGCAAAAAAAGCATGTGAAATATTTGAGTTTTGTGGTTTCGTCCATATTTCGTCCATATAACGGAACAAAACACCAAAAAGTATCTGAAATATTTTAGTTGTCTGTTTTTGTCCATATTTCGCAACACATATTTCTGAAATATTTTAGTTGTCTGTTTTTGTCCATATTTCGGAACAAAATAACGCTAAAAAAACGACAAAGTATCTGCAATATTTTAGTTTTCTGTTTTTGTCCATGTTTCGCAACTAAATATCGAAAAAAACAAAAAGAATCTGAAATATTTGAGTTTTCTATTTTCTCCATATTTCGCAACAGAATAACGAAAAAAAACGACAAGGTATCTGAAATATTTTAGTTTTCTGTTTTTGTCCATATTTCGCAACTAAATATCGAAAAAAACAAAAAGTATCTGAAATTTTTTAGTTTTCTGTTTTCCTCCATATTTCGCAACAAAATAACGAAAAAAAAAGTATCTGAAATATTTGAGTTTTCTGGTTTTATTCATATTTCGTGACAAAATAACAGACAAAAACAACAAATTCTTTGAAATATTTGAGTTTTCTGTTTTTGTCCATATTTCCACACAAAATAACGAAGAAAAAAAAAACCAAAAAATATCTGAAATATTTGAGTTTTCTGCTTTTGTCAATATTTCTCAACAGAATTAGGAAAAAAACAACAAAGTATCTGAAATATTTTAGTTTTATGTTTTTGTCCATATTTCGCAACTAAATTTCGAAAAAAAAAAAAAATTTGAGTTTTCTGGTTTTGTCCATATTTCGTGACAAAATAACGAAAAAAAAAAACAAAAAAAATATCTGAAATATTTGAGTTTTCTGGTTTTGTCAATATTTCTCAACCAAATTAGGAAAAAAACTAACAAATATTTTAGTTTCCTGTTTTTGTACATATTTCGCAACAAAATAACGAAAAAAAACTATCTGAAATATTTGAGTTTTCTGTTTTTGTCCATATTTCCCAACAAAATAACGGAAAAAGACAACAAAGTCTCTGAAATATTTCAGTTTTCAGTTTTTATCCATATTTTCCAACAAAATAACGGAAAAAAACTAAAAAATATCTGAAATAATTGAGTTTTGTACTTTTGTCCATATTTCTCAAAAAAATTAGGAAAAAAACGAGAAAGTACCTTAAATATTGTAGTTTTCTGTTTTTGTCAATATTTCGTAACAAAGTAAGGGAAAAAAAACCAAAAAATATCTGAAATATTTTAGTTGTCTGTTTTTGTCCATATTTCGCAACAAAATAACGCAAACAAAAACGACAAAGTATCTGCAATATTTTAGTTTTCTGTTTTTGTCCATATTTCGCAACTAAATATCGAAAAAAACAAAAAGAATCTGAAATATTTGAGTTTTCTGTTTTCTCCATATTTCGCAACAGAATAACGAAAAAACAACATCTGAAATATTTGAGTTTTCTGGTTTCGTCCATATTTCATACCAAAATAACGGAACAAAAAACGAAAAATTAACTGAAATATTTTAGTTGTCTGTTTTTCTCCATATTTCGCAACAAATATTTCAGAAATATTTTAGTTGTCTGTTTTTGTCCATATTTCGCAACAAAATAACGCTAAAAAAACGACAAAGTATCTGCAATATTTTAATTTTCTGTTTTTGTCCTTATTTCACAACTAAATATCGAAAAAACAAAAAGAATCTGAAATATTTGAGTTTTCTATTTTCTCCATATTTCGCAACAGAATAACGAAAAAAAAGTATCTGAAATATTTGAGTTTTCTACTTTTGTCCATATTGCGCAAATTAATATCGAAAAAAAAAAAATCTGAAATATTATAATTTTCTATTTTTGTCCATATTTCGCAATAAAATAACGAAAAAATAACAAGAAAGTATCTTAAATATTTGAGTTTTCTGCTTTTGTCCATATTTCTCAAACAAATAAGAAAAAAACCAAACAAAAAAGTAACTGAAATATTTTAGTTTTCTGCTTTTGTCCATGTTTCGCAACTAAATATCGAAAAAAACAAAAAGAATCTGAAATATTTGAGTTTTCTATTTTCTCCATATTTCGCAACAGAATAACGAAAAAAAACGACAAGGTATCTGAAATATTTTAGTTTTCTGTTTTTGTCCATATTTCGCAACTAAATATCGAAAAAAACAAAAAGTATCTGAAATTTTTTAGTTTTCTGTTTTCCTCCATATTTCGCAACAAAATAACGAAAAAAAAAGTATCTGAAATATTTGAGTTTTCTGGTTTTATTCATATTTCGTGACAAAATAACAGACAAAAACAACAAATTCTTTGAAATATTTGAGTTTTCTGTTTTTGTCCATATTTCCACACAAAATAACGAAGAAAAAAAAAACCAAAAAATATCTGAAATATTTGAGTTTTCTGCTTTTGTCAATATTTCTCAACAGAATTAGGAAAAAAACGACAAAGTATCTGAAATATTTTAGTTTTATGTTTTTGTCCATATTTCGCAACTAAATTCCGAAAAAAAAAAAATATTTGAGTTTTCTGGTTTTGTCCATATTTCGTGACAAAATAACGAAAAAAAAAAACAAAAAAAATATCTGAAATATTTGAGTTTTCTGCTTTTGTCAATATTTCTCAACCAAATTAGGAAAAAAACTAACAAATATTTTAGTTTCCTGTTTTTGTACATATTTCGCAACAAAATAACGAAAAAAAACTATCTGAAATATTTGAGTTTTCTGTTTTTGTCCATATTTCCCAACAAAATAACGGAAAAAGACAACAAAGTCTCTGAAATATTTCAGTTTTCTGTTTTTGTCCATATTTTCCAACAAAATAGCGGAAAAAAACTAAAAATATCTGAAATAATTGAGTTTTGTACTTTTGTCCATATTTCTCAAAAAAATTAGGAAAAAAACGACAAAGTACCTTAAATATTGTAGTTTTCTGTTTTTGTCCATATTTCGTAACAAAGTAAGGGAAAAAAACCAAAAAATATCTGCAATATTTTAGTTGTCTGTTTTTGTCCATATTTCGCAACAAAATAACGCAAACAAAAACGACAAAGTATCTGCAATATTTTAGTTTTCTGTTTTTGTCCATATTTCGCAACTAAATATCGAAAAAAACAAAAAGAATCTGAAATATTTGAGTTTTCTGTTTTCTCCATATTTCGCAACAGAATAACGAAAAAACAACATCTCAAATATTTGAGTTTTCTGGTTTCGTCCATATTTCATACGAAAATAACGGAACAAAAAACGAAAAAGTAACTGAAATATTTTAGTTGTCTGTTTTTCTCCATATTTCGCAACAAATATTTCTGAAATATTTTAGTTGTCTGTTTTTGTCCATATTTCGCAACAAAATAACGCTAAAAAACGACAAAGTATCTGCAATATTTTAATTTTCTGTTTTTGTCCTTATTTCACAACTAAATATCGAAAAAACAAAAAGAATCTGAAATATTTGAGTTTTCTATTTTCTCCATATTTCGCAACAGAATAACGAAAAAAAAGTATCTGAAATATTTGAGTTTTCTACTTTTGTCCATATTGCGCAAATTAATATCGAAAAAAAAAAATCTGAAATATTATAATTTTCTGTTTTTGTCCATATTTCGCAATAAAATAACGAAAAAATAACAAGAAAGTATCTTAAATATTTGAGTTTTCTGCTTTTGTCCATATTTCTCAAACAAATAAGAAAAAAACCAAACAAAAAAGTAACTGAAATATTTTAGTTTTCTGCTTTTGTCCATATTTCGCAACAAAATGACGAAAAAAAAACAAAAAAATCAACTGAAATATCTTACTTATCTGCTTTTGTCCATATTGCGCAACAAAGTAAGGAAAAAAACGAAAAAGTTATCTGAAATATTTTAGTTTTAATTTTTTGGTCATATTTCGCAACAAAATAACGAAAAAAAGTACCTGAAATGTATGACTTTTATGTTTTTGTCCATATTGCGCAACTAAATATCGAAAAAACAAAAAGAATCTGAAATATTTGAATTTTCTGTTTTTGTCCATATTTCGCAATTAAATAACAAAAACATAACAAGAAAGTATCTGAAATATTTGAGCTCTCTGCTTTTGTTCATATTTCGCAACAAAATAACGAAAAAAAACGACAAGGTATCTGAAATATTTTAGTTTTCTGTTTTTGTCCATAAACAGAAAACTAAATATCGAAAACTAAATATTCAGAAAACTAAATATTTCGCAACTAAATATCGAAAAAAACAAAAAGAATCTGAAATTTTTTAGTTTTCTGTTTTCATCCATATTTCGCAATAAAATAACGAGAAAAAAAAGTATCTGAAATATTTGAGTTTTCTGGTTTTATTCATATTTCGTGACAAAATAACAGACAAAAACAACAAATTCTATGAAATATTTGAGTTTTCTGTTTTTGTCCATATTTGCCAACAAAGTAACGAAGAAACAAAAAACCAAAAAATATCTGAAATATTTGAGTTTTCTGCTTTTGTCAATATTTCTCAACAAAATTAGAAAAAAAACTAACAAAAAGTATTTGAAATATTTTAGTTTTCTGCTTTTGTGCATATTTCTCAACAAAATAAGGAAAAAATCAAACAAAAAAGTATCAGAAATATTTATGTTTTCTGTTTTTGCCCATATTTCGCAACAAAATAACGGAAAAAAAAACGAAAAAGGATTTGAAATATTTTAGTTTTCATTTTTTGCCCATATTTCGCAACAAAATAACGATAAAAAACAAAAAGTATCAAAAAAAGAATATTAGAATTTTCTGTTTTTGTCCATATTTCGCAATAAAACAACGAAAAAAAACAAAAAACTATCTGAAATATTTGAGTTTTTTGTTTTTGTCCATATTTCGCAACTAAATATCGAAAAAAACAGAAAGAATCTGAAATATTTCAGTTTTCTGTTTTTGTCCATATTTCGCAACAGAATAACGAAAAAAACGCATCTGAAATATTTGAGTTTTGTGGTTTCGTCCATATTTCGTCCATATAACGCAACAAAACACCAAAAAGTATCTGAAATATTTTAGTTGTCTGTTTTTGTCCATATTTCGCAACACATATTTCTGAAATATTTTAGTTGTCTGTTTTTGTCCATATTTCGGAACAAAATAACGCTAAAAAAACGACAAAGTATCTGCAATATTTTAGTTTTCTGTTTTTGTCCATGTTTCGCAACTAAATATCGAAAAAACAAAAAGAATCTGAAATATTTGAGTTTTCTATATTCTGCATGTTTCGCTACAGAATAACGAAAAAAAAGTATCTGAAATATTTGAGTTTTCTACTTTTGTCCATATTGCGCAACTTAATATCGAAAAAAAACAAAAAAAAACTGAAATATTAGATTTTTCTGTTTTTGTCCATATTTCGCAATAAAATAACGAAAAAATAACAAGAAAGTATCTTAAATATTTGAGTTTTCTGCTTTTGTCCATATTTCTCAAACAAAAAAGAAAAGAACCAAACAAAAAAGTAACTGAAATATTTTAGTTTTCTGCTTTTGTCCGTATTTCGCAACAAAATGACGAAAAAAAAAAAAAAATCAACTGAAATATTTTAATATTCTGCTTTTGTCCATATTTCGCAACAAAGTAAGGAAAAAAACGAAAAAGTATCTCAAATATTTTAGTTTTCATTTTTTGGCCATATTTCGCAACAAAATAACGAAAAAAACTACCTGAAATGTATGACTTTTGTATTTTTGTCCATATTGCGCAACTAAATATCGAAAAAACAAAAAGAATCTGAAATATTTGAATTTTCTGTTTTTGTCCATATTTCGCAATTAAATAACGAAAAAATAACAAGACAGTATCTGAAATATTTCAGCTTTCTGCTTTTGTTCATATTTCGCAACAAAATAACGAAAAAAACGACAAGGTATCTGAAATATATTAGTTTTCTGTTTTTGTCCATATTTCGCAACTAAATATCGAAAAAAACAAAAAGAATCTGAAATTTTTTAGTTTTCTGTTTTCCTCCATATTTCGCAACAAAATAACGAAAAAAAAAGTATATGAAATATTTGAGTTTTCTGGTTTTATTCATATTTCGTGACAAAATAATAGACAAAAACAACAAATTCTCTGAAATATTTGAGTTTTCTGTTTTTGTCCATATTTCCACACAAATAACGAAGAAAAAAAAAACCAAAAAATATCTGAAATATTTGAGTTTTCTGCTTTTGTCAATATTTCTCAACAAAATTAGGAAAAAAACGACAAAGTATCTGAAATATTTTAGTTTTATGTTTTTGTCCATATTTCGCAACTAAATTTCGAAAAAAAAAAATATTTGAGTTTTCTGGTTTTGTCCATATTTCGTGACAAAATAACGAAAAAAAAAAAACAAAAAAAATATCTGAAATATTTGAGTTTTCTACTTTTGTCAATATTTCTCAACCAAATTAGGAAAAAACTAACAAATATTTTAGTTTTCTGATTTTGTACATATTTCCCAACAAAATAACGGAAAAAGACAACAAAGTCTCTGAAATATTTCAGTTTTCTGTTTTTGTCCATATATTCCAACAAAATAACGGAAAAAGACTAAAAAATATCTGAAATAATTGAGTTTTGTACTTTTGTCCATATTTCTCAAAAAAATACGGAAAAAAACGACAAAGTACCTTAAATATTGTAGTTTTCTGTTTTTGTCCATATTTCGTAACAAAGTAAGGGAAAAAAAAACCAAAAAGTATCTGAAATATTTTAGTTGTCTGTTTTTGTCCATATTTCGCAACAAAATAACGCAAACAAAAACGACAAAGTATCTGCAATATTTTAGTTTTCTGTTTTTGTCCATATTTCGCAACTAAATAACGCTAAAAAAACGACAAAGTATCTCCAATATTTTAATTTTTTGTTTTTGTCCATATTTCGCAACTAAATATCGAAAAAAACAAAAAGAATCTGAAATATTTGAGTTTTCTATTTTCTCCATATTTCGCAACAGAATAACTAAAAAACAACATCTGAAATATTTGAGTTTTCTGGTTTCGTCCATATTTCGTACCAAAATAACGGAACAAAAAACCAAAAATAACTGAAATATTTTAGTTGTCTGTTTTTCTCCATATTTCGCAACAAATATTTCTGAAATATTTTAGTTGTCTGTTTTTGTCCATATTTCGCAACAAAATAACGCTAAAAAAACGACAAAGTATCTCCAATATTTTAATTTTCTGTTTTTGTCCATATTTCGCAACTAAATATCGAAAAAACAAAAAGAATCTGAAATATTTGAGTTTTCTATTTTCTCCATATTTCGCAACAGAATAACTAAAAAAAGTATCTGAAATATTTGAGTTTTGTACTTTTGTCCATATTGCGCAAACTAATATCGAAAAAAAAAATCTGAAATATTATAATTTTCTGTTTTTGTCCATATTTCGCAATAAAATAACGAAAAAATAACAAGAAAGTATCTTAAATATTTGAGTTTTCTGCTTTTGTCCATATTTCTCAAACAAATAAGAAAAAAACCAAACAAAAAAGTAACTGAAATATTTTAGTTTTCTGCTTTTGTTCATATTTCGCAACAAAATGACGGAAAAAAACAAAAAAATCAACTGAAATATCTTAGTTTTCTGCTTTTGTCCATATTGCGCAACAAAGTAAGGAAAAAAACGAAAAAGTTATCTGAAATATTTTAGTTTTCATTTTTTTGGTTTTCATATTTCGCAACTAAATAACGAAAAAAAGTACCTGAAATGTATGACTTTTATGTTTTTGTCCATATTGCGAAACTAAATATCGAAAAAACAAAAAGAATCTGAAATACTTGAATTTTCTGAAAAAAAAAAGAATCTGAATCTCGAAAAAAAAATCTGAAATATTATAATTTTCTGTTTTTGTCCATATTTCGCAATAAAATAACGAAAAAATAACAAGAAAGTATCTTAAATATTTGAGCTTTCTGCTTTTGTCCATATTTCTCAAACAAATAAGAAAAAAACCAAACAAAAAAGTAACTGAAATATTTTAGTTTTCTGCTTTTGTCCATATTGCGCTAAAAATAACGCTAAAAAAACGACAAAGTATCTGCAATATTTTAATTTTCTGATTTTGTCCATATTTCGCAACTAAATATCGAAAAAACAAAACGAATCTGAAATATTTGAGTTTTCGATTTTCTCCATATTTCGCAACAGAATAACGAAAAAAAAGTATCTGAAATATTTGAGTTTTCTACTTTTGTCCATATTGCGCAAACTAATATCGAAAAAAAAAAATCTGAAATATTATAATTTTCTGTTTTTGTCCATATTTCGCAATAAAATAACGAAAAAATAACAAGAAAGTATCTTAAATATTTGAGTTTTCTGCTTTTGTCCATTTTTTTCAAACAAATAAGAAAAAAACCAAACAAAA
Organism: Empis livida; assembly: GCA_963932195.1. Taxonomy (NCBI): domain Eukaryota; kingdom Metazoa; phylum Arthropoda; class Insecta; order Diptera; family Empididae; genus Empis; species Empis livida. The sequence continues at coordinate 25,177,588 of OZ010646.1, forward strand.
AAGTAACTGAAATATTTTAGTTTTCTGCTTTTGTTCATATTTCGCAACAAAATGACGGAAAAAAACAAAAAAATCAACTGAAATATCTTAGTTTTCTGCTTTTGTCAATATTGCGCAACAAAGTAAGAAAAAAAACGAAAAAGTTATCTGAAATATTTTAGTTTTCATTTTTTTTGGCCATATTTCGCAACTAAATAACGAAAAAAAGTACCTGAAATGTATGACTTTTATGTTTTTGTCCATATTGCGCAACTAAATATCGAAAAAACAAAAAGAATCTGAAATATTTGAATTTTTTGAAAAAAAAAAAGAATCTGAATCTCGAAAACAAAAAATCTGAAATATTATAATTTTCTGTTTTTGTCCATATTTCGCAGTAAAATAACGAAAAAATAACAAGAAAGTATCTTAAATATTTGAGTTTTCTGCTTTTGTCCATATTTCTCAAACAAATAAGAAAAAAACCAAAAAAAAAAGTAACTGAAATATTTTAGTTTTCTGCTTTTGTCCATATTGCGCAACAAAGTAAGGAAAAAAACGAAAAAGTTATCTGAAATATTTTAGTTTTAATTTTTTGGCCATATTTTGCAACAAAATAACGGAAAAAAAACGAAAAAGGATTTGAAATATTTTAGTTTTCATTTTTTGCCCATATTTCGCAACAAAATAACGAAAAAAAAACAAAAAGTATCAAAAAAAGAATATTAGAATTTTCTGTTTTTGTCCATATTTCGCAATAAAACAACGAAAAAAAACAAAAAACTATCTGAATTATTTGAGTTTTTTGTTTTTGTCCATATTTCGCAACACATATTTCTGAAATATTTTAGTTGTCTGTTTTTGTCCATATTTCGGAACAAAATAACGCTAAAAAAACGACAAAGTATCTGCAATATTTTAGTTTTCTGTTTTTGTCCATGTTTCGCAACTAAATATCGAAAAAAACAAAAAGAATCTGAAATATTTGAGTTTTCTATTTTCTGCATATTTCGCAACAGAATAACGAAAAAAAAGTATCTGAAATATTTGAGTTTTCTACTTTTGTCCATATTGCGCAAATTAATATCGAAAAAAAAAAAATCTGAAATATTATAATTTTCTGTTTTTGTCCATATTTCGCAATAAAATAACGAAAAAATAACAAGAAAGTATCTTAAATATTTGAGTTTTCTGCTTTTGTCCATATTTCTCAAACAAAAAAGAAAAGAACCAAACAAAAAAGTAACTGAAATATTTTAGTTTTCTGCTTTTGTCCGTATTTCGCAACAAAATGACGAAAAAAAACAAAAAAATCAACTGAAATATTTTAATTTTCTGCTTTTGTCCATATTTCGCAACAAAGTAAGGAAAAAAACGAAAAAGTATCTGAAATATTTTAGTTTTCATTTTTTGGCCATATTTCGCAACAAAATAACGAAAAAAACTACCTGAAATGTATGACTTTTATATTTTTGTCCATATTGCGCAACTAAATATCGAAAAAAAGAAAAAGAATCTTAAATATTTTAGTTTTCTGTTTTTCTCCATATTTCGCAATAAAATAACGAAAAAACTCAAATATCTGAAATTTTGAGTTTTCTGCTTTTGTCCATATTTCCCAACAAAATTAGGAAAAAAACTAACAAAAAGTATCTGAAATATTTTAGTTTTCTGTTTTTCTACATATTTCGCAACAAAACAACGAAAAAATAAAAAGAAAGTATCTGAAATATTTGAGTTTTCTGGTTTTGTCCATAATTCGTGACAAAATAATGAAAAAAAAACAAATTCTCTGAAATATTTGAGTTTTCTGTTTTTGTCCATATCTGAAATATTTGAGTTTTCTGTTTTTGTCCAAAAGTACCTGAAATATTTGAGTTTTCTGTTTTTGTCCCAACAAAATAACGAAAAAAAACAAAAAAAAAATGAAATATTTGAGTTTTCTGATTTTGTCAATATTTGTCAACAAAATAACGAAAAAAGAACGAAAAATTATTTGAAATATTTTAGTTTTCATTTTTTGCGCATATTTCGCAACAAAATAACGAAAAAAAAAAACTATCTGAAATATTTGAGTTTTTTGGTTTTGTCCATATTTCGCAACTAAATATCGAAAAAAAAAACAGAAAGAATCTGAAATATTTGAGTTTACTGTTTTTGTTCATATTTTGCAACAAAATAAGGAAAAAAAATATAAAAGTATCTGAAATATTTGAGCTTTCTGTTTTTGTCCATATTTCGCTATAATATAACGCAAAAAAAAAAGTATCTGAAATATTTGAGTTTTCTGCTTTTGTCCATATTTCTCAACAAAATAAGGAAAAAAACAAATTAAAAAGTATCTGAAATATTTTTGTGTTTTTTTTTGGCCATATTTCGCAACAAAATAACGAAAAAAAACCAAAAAGTATTTGAAATATTTTAGTTTTCGTTTTTTGCCCATATTTCGCTACAAAATAACGAAACAAAAACATAAAAACAGCTGAAATATTTGAGCTCTCTATTTTTGTCCATTTAAAGCAACAAAATAACAAAAAAAAGTATCTGAAATATTTGAGTGTTCGTGTTTTGTCCATATTTCGCAACGAAATAACGGAAAAACAACAAATTATTTAAAATATTTGAGTTTACTGTTTTTTTTCCCAACAAAATAACAAAAAAAAAAATAACAAAAAAAAACAAAAAAGCATCTGAAATATTTGAGTTTTCTGCTTTTGTCCATATTTCGCAACAAAATAACGAAAAAAATTATCTGACATATTTCAGTTTTCTGGTTTTCTCCATATTTCGCAAAAGAATAACGAAAAAAAAGTATCTTAAATATTTTAGTTTTCTGGTTTCGTCCATATTTCGTAACAAATTAACGGAAAAAAAACAAAAAAGTATCTGAAATATTTTAGTTTTCTGTTTTTGTCCATATTTTGCAACAAAATAACGAAAAAATAACAAGAAAGTATCTGAAATATTTGAGTTTTCTGTTTTTGTCCATATTTCGCTACAAAACAACGAAAAAAAAACAAAAAACTATTTGAAATATTTGAGTTTACTGTTTTTGTCCATATTTCGCTACAAAACAACGAAAAAAAAACAAAAAACTATTTGAAATATTTGAGTTTTTGTTTTTGTCTATATTTTGCAACTAAATATCGAAAAAAAACAGAAAGCATATGAAATATTTCAGTTTTCTTTTTTTGTCCATATTTCGGAACAAAATAACGAAAAAAAATATAAAAGTTTCTGAAATATTTGAGCTTTCTGTTTTTGTCCATATTTCGCAACAAAATAACAAAAAAAAAGTATCTGAAATATTTGAGTTTTCGGGTTTTGTGCATATTTCGCAACAAAATAACGAAAAAATAACAAGAAAGTATCTGAAATATTTGAGTTTTCTGATTTTGTCCTAAGTTCGCAACAAAACAACGAAAAAAAAGTATCTGAAATATTTTAGTTTTCTGTTTTTGTCCATATTTCGCAAGAAAATAACGGAAAAATAACAAGAAAGTATCTGAAATATTGAGTTTTCTGCTTTTGTCCATATTTCTCAACAAAATTAGGAAAAAAACTAACAAAAATATCTCAAATATTTTAGTTTTCTGTTTTTGTACATATTTCGCAACAAAATAATGAAAAAATAACAAGAAAGTATCTGAAATATTTGAGTTTTCTGTTTTTGTCCATATTTCCCAACAAAATAACGAAAAAAAAACAAAAAAACTATCTGAAATATTTGAGTTTTCTGTTTTTGTTCATATTTCGCAAGTCAATCTCGAAAAAACAAAAAGAATCTGAAATATTTGAGTTTTGTGTTTTTGTCCATATTTCGCAATAATATAACGAAAAACAAACAAAAAAGTATCTGAAATATTTGAGTTTTTTGCTTTTGTCCATATGTCTCAAAAAAATAAGGAAAAACACAAACAAAAAATTATCTGAAATATTTTAGTTTTCTGTTTTTGTCCATATTTCGCAACAAAATAACGAAAAAAAATAATTAAAGTATCTGAAATATTTGGGCTTTCTGTTTTTGTCAACATGTCGCAACAAAATAACGAAAACAAAGTATCTGAACTATTTCAGTTTTCTGTTTTCGTCCAAATTTCGCAACAAAATAACGATAAAAACAAACAAGTATCTGAAATATTTGAGGTTTCTGTTTTTATTCATATTTCGCAACAAAATAACGAAAAGAACGACAAAGTATCTGAAATATTTTAGTTTTCTGTTTTTGTCCATATTACGCAACTCAATATCGAAAAAAACAAATAGAATCTGAAATTGTTGAGTTTTCTGCTTTCTCCATATTTCGCAACAGAATAACGAAAAAAAAATATCTGAAATATTTGAGGTTTCTGGTTTCGTCCATATTTCGCAACAAAATAACGAAAAAAAAAAAAAGTATCTGAAATATTTTAGTTTTCTGTTTTTGTCCATATATTGCAACAAAATATCGCAAAAAAAAACGACAAAGTATCTGCAATATTTTAGTTTTCTGTTTTTGTCCATATTTCGCAACTAAATATCGACAAAAAAAGTATCTGAAATATTTGAGTTTTCTACTTTTGTCCATATCTCGAAAAAAAAAAATCTGAATCTCGAAAAAAAAAGAATCTGAAATATTTGAATTTTCGGTTTTTGTACATATTTCGCAATAAAATAACGAAAAAATAAAAAGAAAGTATCTGAAATTTTGAGTTTTCTGCTTTTGTCCATATTTCTCAACAAAATTAGGAAAAAAACTAACGAAAAGTATCTGAAATATTTTAGTTTTCTGTTTTTCTACATATTTCGCAACAAAACAACGAAAAAATAACAAGACAGTATCTGAAATATTTCAGTTTTCGTGTTTTGTCCATATTTCGCAACAAAATAACGAAAAAAAATATAAAAGTATCTGAAATATTTTAGCTTCTTGATTTTGTCCATATTTCGCAACAAAATAACAAAAAAAAGTACCTGAAATATTTGAGCTTTCTGCTTTTGTCCATATTTCGCAACAAAAAAACGAAAAAAAAACGAAAAAGTATCTGAACTATATTAGTTTTTTTTTTTTGGCCATATTTTGCAACTAAATAACGAAAAAAAGAAAAAGAATCTTAAATATTTTAGTTTTCTGTTTTTCTCCATATTTCGCAATAAAATAACGAAAAAACCCAAATATCTGAAATTTTGAGTTTTCTGCTTTTGTCCATATTTCTCAACAAAATTAGGAAAAAAACTAACAAAAAGTATCTGAAATATTTTAGTTTTCTGTTTTTCTACATATTTCGCAACAAAACAACGAAAAAATAAAAAGAAAGTATCTGAAATATTTGAGTTTTCTGGTTTTGTCCATAATTCGTGACAAAATAATGGAAAAAAAACAAATTCTCTGAAATATTTGAGTTTTCTGTTTTTGTCCATATTTCCCAACAAAATAACGAAAAAAAACAAAAAAAAAAATGAAATATTTGAGTTTTCTGATTTTGTCAATATTTGTCAACAAAATAACGAAAAAAGAACGAAAAATTATTTGAAATATTTTAGTTTTCATTTTTTGTCCATATTTCGCAATAAAATAACGAAAAAACAAAAACAAAGTATCCGAAATATTTGAGTTTTTTGGTTTTGTCCATAGTTCGCAACTAAATATCGAAAAAAAAACAGAAAGAATCTGAAATATTTGAGTTTTCTGTTTTTGTTCATATTTTGCAACAAAATAAGCAAAAAAAATATAAAAGTATCTGAAATATTTGAGCTTTCTGTTTTTGTCCATATTTCGCTATAATATAACGCAAAAAAAAAAAGTATCTGAAATATTTGAGTTTTCTGCTTTTGTCCATATTTCTCAACAAAATAAGGAAAAAAACAAATTAAAAAGTATCTAAAATATTTTTTTTTTTTTTTTGGCCATATTTCGCAACAAAATAATGAAAAAAAAACCAAAAAGTAATTTGAAATATTTTAGTTTTAGTTTTTTGCCCATATTTCGCTACAAAATAACGAAACAAAAACATAAAAACAGCTGAAATATTTGAGCTCTCTATTTTTGTCCATTTAAAGCAACAAAATAACAAAAAAAAGTATCTGAAATATTTGAGTGTTCGAGTTTTGTCCATATTTCGCAACGAAATAACGGAAAAACAACAAATTATTTAAAATATTTGAGTTTACTGTTTTTTTTCCCAACAAAATAACAAAAAAAAAATAACAAAAAAAAACAAAAAAGCATCTGAAATATTTGAGTTTTCTGCTTTTGTCCATATTTCGCAACAAAATAACGAAAAAAATTATCTGACATATTTCAGTTTTCTGGTTTTCTCCATATTTCGCAAAAGAATAACGAAAAAAAAGTATCTTAAATATTTTAGTTTTCTGGTTTCGTCCATATTTCGTAACAAATTAACGGAAAAAAAAACAAAAAAGTATCTGAAATATTTTAGTTTTCTGTTTTTGTCCATATTTTGCAACTAAATATCGAAAAAAACTAAAAGAATCTGAAAGATTTGAGTTTTCATTTTTCTCCATATTTCGCAACAGAATAGCGAAAAAAAAATTAGCTGAAATATTTGAGTTGTCTACTTTTGTCCATATTGCGCAACTAAATATCGAAAAAACCAAAAAGAATCTGAAATATTTAAATTTTCTGTTCTTGTCCATATTTCGCAATAAAATAACAAGAAAGTATCTGAAATATTGAGTTTTCTGCTTTTGTCCATATTTCTCAACAAAATTAGGAAAAAAACTAACAAAAATATCTGAAATATATTTCGTTAACAAAATAACGAAAAAATAACAAGAAAGTATCTGAAATATTTGAGTTTTCTGTTTTTTGTCCATATTTCGCTACAAAACAACGAAAAAAAACAAAAAACTATTTGAAATATTTGAGTTTTTGTTTTTGTCTATATTTTGCAACTAAATATCGAAAAAAAACAGAAAGCATCTGAAATATTTCAGTTTTCTTTTTTTGTCCATATTTCGGAACAAATAACGAAAAAAAATATAAAAGTTTCTGAAATATTTGAGCTTTCTGTTTTTGTCCATATTTCGCAACAAAATAACAAAAAAAAAGTATCTGAAATATTTGAGTTTTCGGGTTTTGTGCATATTTCGCAACAAAATAACGAAAAAATAACAAGAAAGTATCTGAAATATTAGAGTTTTCTGATTTTGTCCTAAGTTCGCAACAAAACAACGAAAAAAAAGTATCTGAAATATTTTAGTTTTCTGTTTTTGTCCATATTTCGCAAGAAAATAACGGAAAAATAACAAGAAAGTATCTGAAATATTACCCCCCGAGGGATTCCACCTTGTCGTGGTGGTGGGGCTTAAGTAGGATCAAGGATGTAGTGAGCCATGTCGGTGGATACTGCAGAGAATAGTCTGTGGTATCCGGCAGGTCTAACCATACCGATAAGGTCACTATTGAGGTCTGAAAACCAAGGGAATCCGAAGAACTATGGAAAATGGCAACGAAAAAGGACAAATCGCGTGTTGGGATGTCAACACAAGTGTCACCTGTACCTACGGCAGGTGGCGAGGGATGGTTCCGAAAGGAACTAAGTCGCCAGTAGGAGCGTGCGGAGGAGTGGTGGCAGGTTCATCCGTGCGTAAAGAAGCAACTGAAAATCTACTAGACACAGATGAAGAACTACGAGAATTGTCGCAGACATCTTCATTTGTGTTATCAGAAGGGGACCTGGACATACTGAAAGGTAAGTCAGTTTTAGGAAGCTCAGATCAGTCTGATTCTGGCTCCGACATGGAGGTTGACGGTAATAACACCGTCATCAACATGGCGGATCTGAGCTCCGATTTAGATAATATAGGAAAGAGCTATTTATCTTCCACAGGTACACCAAAGGGATTCAGTAAGGTTAACCCCCACTCTGGTGCAGTATCTACCAATCTGCGTAAAGACGCGCTTAAAAAGATGCGCAGCGCCAGAAGAAGGATTGAGAAGCTCATGGTGATCGATCCGAAGGAACTCAGCGCCTGGGACAAGGAAAAGCTTGTCGAAGTCAGAGCTGTAGTGAATTCGACGGAGCTTCAGAAAATTATTGCGGGGAAAGCGGAGCCACAGCCGTCTTCATCCGGTGCGTCTGTAAAACAGACTAGGGATAAAGACAGGAAGCTGTGCTCCAAAATAGGTTCCTCCGGTGCACCTGGGTGTCAGACAAGGGAGGAATACGAAGCCAGCAGAAGGAAGAAGGGCACTTCAGGCAGAGCTGAAGACGCCAAAAAAGGGTTCGCGAAGAAGAGAGGCAGATCGGATAATAACATCCAACCTAAGGGCGCTAAAAAATCCAAGAGCGCGACTACTTCCGGCAAAGCGAAGATAGTCGATGATCTGCAGGTGGCCATCGTTGATGAGAATGGCCCCGAAGGCAAATTCAACCAGGAGCAGTGGGACTCAGTTGAAGAAAAAATCCAGGATGCGCTCATCGATGCTTTTGCTTCCGGCTTAGCGGAGGACATAAAGCTCGATGGAGCAGCCTGAGAAAGGGGGGTACAAAGTGGTAGCGTGCGCTGATAAGAAATCCAAGGATTTCTTATCAGCCACCTTGAACAAGCTAGATGGTATCTGGGAGGGAGCAAGGCTTAGAGCTATCCCTAGAGCCGATACCAGTCTCTACCAAAGGCCCAAGGCGTGGGTTTGGATACCTAAACCGTATCAAACACCACAAAGAGTTCTGAGTCTGATAGCAGGCCAGAACAAGGGAATTCATGCTGAGGAGTGGAAGATCCTGAAGGAGGATGTTCGTAAGGAACGTGGCCAGCACTTCCTTATGAGCATCAGTAGGGACTCACTCCCCTTCCTCGAAAAGAGTAGAGGAATGGTAGCCTTCAGCATGGCGAAGGTATTCATTAGAATTATGGGCAGCAGCGGGGCCACTGATGATGGAGGTGATGCAGATCAACCTCCACCACAGTAGGGCTGCTACCAGCAACCTGATGGGGTCCATGGGCAGCAATAACATCGATGCTGCCCTCATTCAAGAGCCGTGGATAGACGGCCAAGGTAGGATACAAGGCCTGAAGTGCAAAGACTACACCTTGTTTCATAAAAACGGAGTGAGTAAAATTAGGTCATGTATTTTCGTTAAAAACAAATTTAATGTTTTTCTTCTGGAAAATTTTAGCAATGATGATACAACAGTTGTCAAGTGGGAAAGGAGAAAGAAGGAAAAGCCTCTACTCCTAGTCTCAGCTTATATGCCTTACGACAGCGCGGAAGAGCCGCCGTCCCCAGCAATAAGAGACGCTGTAAACAGCTGGAAGCAAGACATTGTGATAGGATGTGATGCAAACGCTCATCATACGCAGTGGGGAAGCTCTAACATTAACAGTAGAAGTGAGTCTTTATTAGAGTATATTGGTAAAACTAACCTTAGTATATGTAATAGGGGGACAGCCCCGACATTTATAGTTAGAAATAGGAGGGAAGTAATAGACCTAACATTGGCTACTAACTCTAGATCGCTTGGCATAAATAATTGGAGGGTATCTGAGAGAGCCTCTTTCTCAGATCACTGTTGGATTCTTTTCGAAATCGAAGGAAACGGGAAGATAGGGTATCCTTTAGGAACCCCAGAAAAACGAATTGGGCTAAATACACGGAATTGCTTAGTGACTCTCCAAGGCTCTTAACTGGAGAGTGCTTCACAAAACGTAAGCTTATCGACAAGGCAGTAGACGTCATTAGCACCGAAATGAACAGTGCTTTTGAAGCCTGCTGCCCCCTGAGTCGGACATCGGGCAGCAAAAAACCACCTTGGTGGAATAAAGAGGTAGAAGAGTGCAGGAACAGTGCGAGAACTCTGCACAATAAAGCAAAGTGG